>JALPQI010005024.1:0-67069 GCA_025490895.1 Thaumatotibia leucotreta | reverse complement strand
CACATTAATAAAGAGAGTGACAAAAAATAATACCTAAATAGTACGCTACGACGTGGCTACGCTACTGAGCGATAGCGATTGGCGTCTTGGCTACGCACTCAGGTTTTGCTATTTTAATTACAAATACTTTACAGAGCACCTAAATAACAAAAATGTTCAAAACGATTTATCTCTTATTTACTTTATGATATTTTAATAAAATAACCTATAAAAGGGTAAAAAATAAAATGAACAATGCCAATTGACTTCATGATTGTGGCATAGAAAGATAATGACGATGGAATCACGAATCAGTACAGATACGTATAAAGTGACGAAAACAGATTAGTTTTATCTAAAACTTTGGATTTACTCAATAGGTCGTGTAGTGGGCGTATCCTGTTGAAACATATTCCTATTCATAATGAGTAGGCGCCAACGCCAACTACCCACTCTCTTAGAAAATCATAGAAGTTTAAAATCGAAACCTAGTTAGAATAGAATAGAATATATATTTTCCCCTCACTAGCTCGTAAAGCGCTCGTTTATCCTTTAATACGAGCGGGTAAAAACGCTTTTTACACACTTGTGAATAAAGTAATTTGACAGTTATCTAATTCCTATAGCCCCCTAGTGCCTAGTATAAGTGGATCTGTATGACCGTAGTAAACATGCGCAATCGGAGCTCACATGTTAAATTGGTCGTTTCTCATGTGACTTTGTAAGCCATTGGCAATATTTATGTTCCATAGGTAACTCTATTCTACGATACGTTTCGACATAGAGTTTTAAATAGTTTCTTTAAGTTAATTTACATTTGGATGAGATTTGTTATCATATTTCCTCGCGATAGTGAGGGGAAAAAAGTTGTATTACACTTGGCGGCAAAGTTTGTTCAACTCTCGTGCCTTGAGACCTTCGCAATGCTCAAGATTCCAGTTTTTGAACCACTCGCTACGCTCGTGGCTCAATTTTGGAATCTTTCGCTAGCTCAGGTCTCAATATTGGCACGACAGTTAAACAACAACTTTGCCCCCTTGTATAATAAATAACTATTATTGCAAACACACCACAAAAAGCACCTTAATTAAAATACATCTTACGAGCTAACAATTACATGGTAATAAAACAAAGAATGAATACAAATACCACAGAGAAATACAGGTGCCGCTGTAGTTGCTGCAAACGGACACCACTCAGCACAATGCTATGATAGTAGTATGCCACAGCGCTGGTCTTCCGTGGTGCCCGGCGGCGGAAAATAGGCTGGAGTGCCTATATAGTTGAAACTGTGACCTGTTTTTGTTATCATCTACTTATAATTGAGCATAGCTCTAATTGATGAAAATGATTTGAATTTATTAGCATGCCTAGTCTTCTTATATCTTCCTTTGACCGCGGTTGTAGCTACCTACTTACGAGTGCTCGCTTGATTATTCTGGGCATGTACATAATATATGTATATACCTTTATGTCTACCTCTGTGTTATTAATAGTGAATAGGTAAATATTGCTGAATGCAACCAGGATTGACGTGGTTGAAAAGAGTTCATTGTAATAATTAATTGGAAGGAGGAATTGGTTCAGTCATCATTGCCAAGCTGAAATCGACTGTTTCTGGCGTTTTGACGGGTCGATCTCCCAGTTCGTTGGTTTGGTTTCATTTGCTGATGTACTGACCTGAAGATTCTAATCGCAAATTGAAGAACACCACGTACTTAAATTATAATGTCATTTATTTTCAGTGTGAAAATGCCAATCAATTAGTATTATGTAAAATATCTAAGTACTACAATAAAATTTCTATTGGATCTCCAATACAGCAAACTTGATGAACCCTGTATTACCTATCTAGGTAACACAGGGTTCATCAAGTTTGCTAGAAAAATGCTTAGAACTACATAAGTTACGATACATTTAGGTTCTAACGGTTTTTTACAGAAAATATGTCGATGTAAAAGTTGATTGGCCCATCTACCAAAATATCCATCAAATTTGAATGATGATAGTTGGCAATTAGTACCTGTGCCTAAAATAAATAATATAAGGTGGCAGCGAATTTATTAAGAATAATTACATAATTAGCTAAAATCAATATAAATAAGATCCCTAGGGTTCCGATATGTTGCGTACTTATTATAAAGAGCTACAGAAAAATAAACTAAACTAACACGTTTTGTGGTTTGCAAGTTAGTTTCTATTAATATTGAAATGGAAAGAGTAGGTAAGTACCTTCCTAACTTAAAAAACACTACGACTTCGATATAATAGTATTAAATAACTACGTACATACTTATCTTAAGTAAGCCCAGCCAAGCCCAGAGCCAGTTTGTGTGCGGAGCGGTTTAGAATCCCTCCCTTCGCGACGCTAGTCGGTCTAAAAATAGTTCTTTCATAAAAACTCCATTCTCGCACTTCCGCTTCGTTCAAGAATTAACATTTTGCTCGCTTTGCGTCGCGGTACTTGCAGTTTATGTACTATAAGCGTCTTTGTCAACTTTTGCAGAGATTTTCGGTAAATTTCTAGACAGGAGATTTGTAAATTGTCTGTTGAATCTCGCTTGTAAATTCTTCGTAAGATTTGGATGAGTAGGTACCTAAGTAATGACTATGAATAGTTAGCGTAACGTATGCGGAGTGAAATTTGCACAAATTTCGAACAAGTAAAAACAAAATAAAAAAATTAAATTTAACTTGTGTCTCAATGCTAAATTAATTTGTATACAATTGTTAATTAAATTGGATAGTTTTGTCGGGTTTGGCATCTTTCTTTAGAAATTATGGCCAATTGAGTAGACATGTCGCACAACTGCATGTATTTTCCACAAGACACATTTGCTAAGGCCAAAATCGACGATGATTCTGATTTTTTAGAAGAAGGCAAGATTTGAAACACTGTTTTATAAAAATCTCGCATTCTTTTCGTTTCCAATAAATGATATTAGAAACCCTAGTGTAATGTAACAATTTGGCTACAGCCACTTTTCAGAAAGAGCTCGAATAAAGGAAATTACGTTAACCCGAATCACAAAATCGAACAGGGAGCTCAGAAATACTTCTAAATATGACAACAAAATTGATGAAAAACATCCTCAAACCATGGGCATTACGAAACATAAACAAAGAGCAAGCCTATCAACACGGAAAATAAAAATAAACAACTTTGAAAATATGACTTCGCCAATTTGATGAAAAAGTGTTCGTTCAAGAATTAACATTTTGCTCGCTTTGCGTCGCGGTACTTGCAGTTTATGTACTATAAGCGTCTTTGTCAACTTTTGCAGAGATTTTCGGTAAATTTCTAGACAGGAGATTTGTAAATTGTCTGTTGAATCTCGCTTGTAAATTCTTCGTAAGATTTGGATGAGTAGGTACCTAAGTAATGACTATGAATAGTTAGCGTAACGTATGCGGAGTGAAATTTGCACAAATTTTGAACAAGTAAAAACAAAATAAAAAAATTAAATTTAACTTGTGTCTCAATGCTAAATTAATTTGTATACAATTGTTAATTAAATTGGATAGTTTTGTCGGGTTTGGCATCTTTCTTTAGAAATTATGGCCAATTGAGTAGACATGTCGCACAACTGCATGTATTTTCCAAAAGACACATTTGCTAAGGCCAAAATCGACGATGATTCTGATTTTTTAGAAGAAGGCAAGATTTGAAACACTGTTTTATAAAAATCTCGCATTCTTTTCGTTTCCAATAAATGATATTAGAAACCCTAGTGTAATGTAACAATTTGGCTACAGCCACTTTTCAGAAAGAGCTCGAATAAAGGAAATTACGTTAACCCGAATCACAAAATCGAACAGGGAGCTCAGAAATACTTCTAAATATGACAACAAAATTGATGAAAAACATCCTCAAACCATGGGCATTACGAAACATAAACAAAGAGCAAGCCTATCAACACGGAAAATAAAAATAAACAACTTTGAAAATATGACTTCGCCATTTGATCAAAAAGTGTAAAAAACACTGCTTTTTCAGTAACGGATGTCACGGTGAACGACTTATAGCTAATTTCAAATATTTTTAGCATAATAAGTAAGTATCAATAGACCAATTAACAAGAATATGAAATATAATGAGCAAAGGATTTTTATTTAAAAAGTTTTCCTACAGAAGATAAAATTAGAGGCAAGAAAAATGCTAACATTTGTTTTTTCGACATCAATGGATAAAGTATCATAAAACTAAAGTTATACACTTTGGATTCAAGTAATTTTTATCTTGCATGAATACTTGTTAAAATCGATATTAAAAAACGTACATGTTCAAGAAAATAATAATGATATCATTTATTTAATATAATATTAAACTTTGTGCAGATTTCATTCCGCATACGTTAGAACTAGGAAAAAAAAATCTATCATCTATGTTGACGTTTGACCCGTTGTGCATTGGACATGTAGTGCGATATTCTTCAGAATAAGCTTTTTCTTGACTTTCTTGACTGCAAAACGATTACTTGGTTCAACAGACCTACCTACCTACGAGTACATAGTTAGGTTAGGCATTCTACTATTTCTGCTTGTTTGATAGCTGTAGATAAAAGTAAATAATAACATAAATGTCTCCGTGAGTAAGCTACATTGTTTTTCGAAGGTATAGTATTGTTGATTGAGAAGCCTTGTATTTTGTTAACTTAGTGATATATTTCAATATCATTTTATGCTGATTACCGCAAAAGATTTAAATAATTGCAGTGCTATGCTGTTCTGGTGCCCTAGTATTTGTAGTCGTTAAACATATCTACCGTATACTTCTATCTATTGTAAATCTAGTTATTACACCGCAGTAACACTTAACCAATAAACACAAGGGGCAATGTCGATAAAATTAAAATATTACGTTTTATCGTTGTCACGTTTTAACTACAAGATCGTACCTAAATGCGAAATTAGGTATGCTGATGTGGTTAGTTTTTATTTTTTTGTGTGCATTAATAATAAATAAATAAATAATTAATAAATATCTCAGGACATCTTACACAAATCGACCTAGTCCCACGGTACACTCAATTAAGGCTTGTGATGTAGGTACCAAGTGACGATATAATAGGTAGATACATATAGATATTAATGTGATAGGTATGTGTATAGTGTGCGTGTGCGGTGCGCTCGGTGAGTCAGCCCGCGCCCGCGGCCGCGGCCGCGCCGGCGCGACGGAAGCGTCTTCCGGCTGACACGGCGCACGTTCTCAATAAGAATTCACTAGCCGTCTCCCCTACGGGCTTGACTATCTAATACGACACGACTCCAGGCGCATTTCATTTCCTAATCCGACTGTTGGTAATTTCCTTTTCTAATTACCGACGCATATTTATTATAGAGAAACGATTATCAACTATTGTACACGTTCCGGTCTTACCTAGTAGCTACCTACGTGCTCACGTGACCATGTTATTGTATATCTACATACATACAATATCTTGTAATAAAATATTAACGTTTAAAGTGACCTGAAATTAACAAACCAGATTTTTGTTAAAGATTTGACAGATTACAATAATAAAATTGACTTCTCTAAAACTGAAAACGTTTATAAACTTTTCAAAATTATGATTTGCCTATGGATTAATTATAATAATATACAGTGTGTGGCCTTTAAGACGGGAGAAAACTCTTTAGACTATCGGCAATAATCCTGTAAAGGTCCCGGTGTTTCAAAGTGGTTAAGTTCGGAGATATTGTCAGTCAAAGCTATGGACCTTTAGTACTGGATCTTGGCATCACGATGTCGTAGCTTGTCGGTCGCAAGACATCTTGGTAGTATATCAGGTACGAAGTCATAACAATAATTTTGTTTTTATTTTTACACTAATTTGTTACGGTTTTAAAAAAAAAATACATTTTTCAATGATTCAAAAATGATAAGTTATTGATAACTTTTAATTCAAGTAAATGAACCCATAATAATGAAAAATACATGAACAAAAAAATTGCAAAAAAAGGTTTTTTTTTTTAAATTACAATATGTGGAAATGATTGTTGATCAGCTTATTAATGCACCGTTTAAATTTTCGCCCCGGTTGTAGGCCACACACTGTATAGGTAAACTAATGGTTTTTAGACTTTAATATCCATTAACGTTTCGACTTGGTCCTGTGGCTGAGGACTCATGGAACGTTATTAGGACGAGTTGTTCCCACAATAGATAAGTATTATCAAGAAAGTATCGTGTTATATAGTCGTATGTTATCTATGTACGTATAACAACAATACAGCGTGTGTACCTATTTCATATCGGCGTATATTTCAATGGCGGTTAGTATCAGATCCAGTTAAAATATACCTGTAATGGACGTACTACGTTTCTTTATAAAATCAACAATGTATTGCATCTACATTAATTAACATACCTAAACGTCATGTGTCGCCCGTGTTACTTTTATGTCAAATCAAGTTGTGAACTAAGTACGTACATTGCTGCTCAGACTTAAAAAAATCTCAAACTTAATTAAATAACCCTATATAAGAATTATTGTCGCATACGATTACTATGATCAGAAATTACAACTGGATAAATCATTCGCCCGTATAATCATACACACACTGTATAATAGGTAAGTTTCAGTACTTGAATTTCCAACCATGCTTGTGAACCCGATAATGGCCGATTATCGACTTATCTGTGCCGTTATATTTATTCTGAGATCTAGTCATTTATTTGCACGGGTACAACGGAAATTAACCGTCCCTCGTTCCTTATCATTTTGTAGTCGCATCCATAATCAGACTTTAAGGCAATTAGTGACTTCTCGTGAGCGTAGGTACGATTGTTTTAAATTCTTATTAACACAGTACCTGTAATAAGTATGTTTTAAATGAAGATATTGAAGTTATGTATAATATTTAACCAACAAACACGACCCATTTCCAGAGAACATACGCTCTCGATTGTTCCTTAAATGTATTTTTTTAACATCATCATCATCATCATCATCATCATCATCATATCAGCCGAAAGACGTCCACTGCTGAACATAGGCCTCTCCCAAAGATTGCCACAATGACCGGTCCTGCGCCACCCGCATCCAGCGGACTCCTGCGACCTTCACCAGGTCATCAGTCCACCTTGTGGGGGGCCTACCCACGCTACGCCTTCCGGTACGTGGCCGCCACTCAAGAACCTTCCCGCCCCAACGGCCATCGGTTCTACGCGCAATGTGCCCCGCCCACTGCCACTTCAGTTTAGCGATTCGGAGAGCTATTTCGGTTACTTTGGTTCTGCTGCGGATGGACTCATTTTTTTTTTTAACATCGATAAGTAATAATTAATTGCTCATTGCTCAAACATTTGGCTAAGTCAAACTGTTGTTTAAATAAAATTTAAAAGAATTCCATTCTGACGAGACTGGCTCCAAATTAAAAACGCATAGAATTAATTTCTTGTTAAATTATTAAAGGACAATTATGTTACGATTAGTTTAGTTTTGGAGGAGAAAACAGTAGTTTTAATTTTTGATTGTGAGATTTAACTGTTGCCCTTTATCCGCCAACCTGAGGGCTCACAGCATATCTAAAGGTAATCCTAATCTGAAAATAGACTCTTTTCCTTTCATTCCCCGAACTTATTTTCTAAGGAATACGGAAAAAGTAAATTAGAAAATATGACTATATGCCTACCAGGAAATGTGAAGAAAACTATTTACGTCTATGACCCTTTTTCTAATTTATTGCTTCTTTCAATCAGATAACAGACACATCTCATTTGAAGCTGGAGGTTCTGGATTCGTAATTTCGAACTCCGGCAAGGGCATTATTTGTGTATTTATTTATCACAAATACTTGTTCTTTGGTCATGGCGGTTTATGTATTTAAGTATGTATATGTATCTATTAATTATATATATCGTCGCTTGGTACCCACATCACAACCCTTAATTGAGCTTACCCTGGGACTAGGTCGATTTGTGTAAGATGTCCCAAGATATTTATTTATTGTTTGGTGGTAGCTGCTCATTCTTGCCATAAACCCGAAAGCAGAACATTCCACAGCAATGGTCGCCTTAACGTGTTGTTTCCGGCGATCTGCGCTTGCGCCGGTCGCCGGTCGCCGGCGGGTCAAGGGTTGACCTTTTATTGTTCGGGTGTCGATAAGCGAGGCGCCGCCACTTCGTGCCAACTCACTACTGTCACTGTGTTGTAAGTGGATTATTAATAAATATTATTATAGGTGACACTGATTATGTATTAAGGTGCATTCAGACCAAACGAGCATTCACTATTCTATCCCCCACCTTACGATATCGGCTAGAATAGCGAATGCTCGTTTGGTCTGAATGCACCTTTAACAAATTAACAACTATCTCTCCCATATATTTTTAATTACTATACAAAAAAAATATAAGTATACAAACAATAATAATCCTTATAGGGATTTCAACTTTGACGATTATCACTCATATTTATTAACGTCAAACGGGTCTTAATCGCGTAAAGTTACCACAGAACTAAAATGACAAAGAACGATTGACAACGATTAAAAGCATAACCAAAAACGAAACGCCAGTGTGTGCGTAAATTTGTCTATGTGTGGTCAGGAATAGGGTTGCCTGTTACAACAGACCAATTATCTATCGATGTCCGACTGTTTTATCGACAACATGTACCTATCATAGATATTCATTATCTTAGTTATTTTGCTATAAGGTTTAACCTTTAGTATGCGTTAGCGTCAAGCAATTCAAACAAGTTTTAACTTTGACGGCTATTTAACCATTAAACTTTATAAGAGCAACTATTCTTGCATACACGGTGTTTTTTATTTCCGATAAATTGGACAGGTTACATGGGAAAAACAGAAGTTACTGGAGAGGTCGGGAAATAAGGGCTAAGCGTGCTGCAAATAAATGGGTAAAAAGACTAAAAAGCCGCAAGCAAATACTCATGACACTTCTATGACGTCATACGTAAAGTTAAAGAGAGAAAAGTATAGTTTGACAGTACGGTACTCTTTTCTATGACTGTCAAAATATAAGAAAAAAGTTTTGTGTTTCAGTTGATTACACATTAATGAGACACATGTTCAGATTAATATGACAGGTAATATGTACACATATTTTTGATTGGTGAATCTGTTCAGATGCATATGTACTTTTCTGTGCTCATTTATTTTTGAAGCCTTGGATTTGCTCATATATTTATGAACTCGACTGTACCTACTGATACATAAATACGTATTCGGCCTGAAAACCCTCGTATCCCGGCTTCTGCAATAATGTACTATTCTTATTAATTCAATAACAGTAAGAATTAAGCCACTCGTTTCTGAGAGAAATTAATTATATTTAAACTAAATAACTTCACTTAAATTTAACGGAAAAAACACACTAGTAGGTATAACACAAAAAAAACACAAAACATAATAAGGTCCTTTAAGTTATTTAAATACACATTTGTGTTCAAAATCTAGTATCATGACAGCATTGTAAGAAATAGACTGATTTACTTTAATCGAACAAATATCGATATTGGTAATTCAACATTTAGTCGAACTCTAGCGTAGCGTAACAATTTATATTTTTACACAAAATATCCTTTAATATTAACTATTGTGATAAATTATTAGCTCACAGTGATAGAACAACTAACAATTAATGCTACAATTTGATAATTCACACAATTAATGCTACTAAATAGACAAAATATCGTTTGAAAACAATCAACCGGCACATCATATTTACCTGTGAAACGAGTGTTTGTCGTTATTTCTGTAGTGGGCAACAAGGCAATCATTTACACAACACGACACCATATTGATTTCATGATCTGTATAGATTCCTTCTTATAAGTTTTAATTATAAAATCACTTTTAAAATATCAATCTCCGTCGACCAGGCTGATACGGCTGATATGTCACTTCGAAAGTGGTTATGCTTTTGGGATTGTTGTCTATCTTTTTCGCACTCGTGTATTACTCATATAACTGGTGGCTTCCCTTTCACACGCTTCCTTTCTCTATTAAGCGCTAGCGCGGATTCTAACTTTATGAAAGTTACGATTAATATTATCCTGACGTTCCGGTCATGACGTTACACTCATGTGACTCGTGGTCGCAGGCAGACTCAATAATAATAAGCGTTTGTATGATTTTGTCAAGTAGGTAGGTTAACACAACCTTAGCTCGTTGTAACCTACAGTTAAATTGTACATTAGCAATAACCACTTAGGTAGGTACTGTGAATTTGCTTACTTACTATTTGCGTGAAATACGTGTTTGTGCGATTGTTGAATATATTTAAACGTAATTTAAAATTCATGAATTTCGTACGGTCAATGAAGGAGAAAATTGTGACTTGAAAAAAAATACTAATACCGTTATTAATTTTATGAATCTGATGGGATTGCAAAACTGGCAGATTCCTTGCTAATCTCATAGGAAAAGCATTGCGATTCAACGAGGATATTTAAGTTAGGTATAATTTTAGATCTTGAGTTATTATGTAACATCTGTTAAATGGTATATTATGCATGATTTTCATTATCTATGTATATATATAGACCATTTTGATAAAGGTAGTCCAAAATCAAGATTATTTAACTACCCTACTGTTATTAAACTCACAATAATTGAGTGGCTTAAGGTTGTAGTACTGTGGTAGTAAGTACCTTCGAAACATTAAATATAGATGTTGCTAGTGATGAGTTAGTCAATACCATTGACTGCATTCTCTGTGATTCACGGAAGGTCGTCTGGTGTAATTGGAAGCACGTTGGACCGGCAATCCAGAGGAAGCGGGTTCGAATCCCGTGACAACCAGTCTTTCGCAGTTGATTTTTTCTATGGTAAGCACATCTGGGTGCTTAGCCAAGTTGCCAATCGCTAGTGCTTAGTAGCGTTAGTTTTCGCCCTCTGTCACTCTTCCATATTAGTGCGACAAAGACAGCTAGCTGACTTTCGTTTACGACTGACGATTAAGCACTAGCGATTGGCAACTTGGCTAAGCACCCTGTTACGATATTGTGGGATCACAATAAAATGTAAGAATTGTAGCGTATTTTAACTCCACATCAAACGTGCCTATTTTGCGTAGCCTTAATGCTGACCTAATAATTCTTGGGAGCTTCTCCTACCTACACCCTAGAATGTGTTCGCAGATGTAATGGGTAAGTATAGATGGGTAAATTGTTCTCGCCACTCCTGCTCTCGGACGGGACCGGCGGCTCCTGGCCGCCTGCGCGCCTCCCCAGGGGTGAATGAACGTCTTACTACACAGATTTCTATTACGTGAACTCGATTGCCAGACGTTATGCGCTTCACCTAAACAAATGTGGCTAATTTGCTAAATTGGGTCTTCTACACGCAAAAAGATGTTATTGAACCAAGAAAATGATGGGTAAGTGATTATATTAGGAATTTAATTTTTGGAAGCTCGCCTTTATTATATTCTGTTTAGGGCCAGTACGCGAGTTTATCAAATCTTAATATATTCTTTATTTATCAAACTTAGCTTGATGCAGTCAAGTGCAAAAATATGTATCGAAAGAATCCTCTTATAAATATCATCATCATCATCAGCCTATGATAGTCCACTGCTGGACGTAGGCCTCTCCTATTAACTTATAAATATGATACGATGTAATTAATACATATAATTATTCTGGGACAAATTTTTGAACATTTTTATTAGTTTGGTACTTTGCATTTGTGTGAAATTACAGCACTTTTAAGAAACCATTTGAAACAAATCAAAAGAGGCTTATAATGGGCATAATATCGGCTAATTTGAGATTAGACTCCTGATAGAGCGTGAAATACCTAACTATCACTAGTCTTATCTGCCGTGTCTCTGCGTCAGACACGTTATGCTAAAGGCAAAGTTATTATGTTATTTGAAATCTATTCACAACGCGTTAAGGTGAAGAATTGGATGTGTGTTCGAACTCGACTGCAGGGACGATAATAATTACAGTTGCAGTCAGACAGGCTAAGTAGGTTAAACAGACCGAGTCGTTCGACCGATAGGTAGAACCCCGTGGTTATCAATCAGTCCGCAGTGTCACCGTATCGTACGATATCAGAAGGTTCCAATTTAAAAGGGTAGGTCCTGCCTGAGCATTTTAAAATTCTGCATCGAAATGTACTTCTCATCCGTTCGGTCCGAATATAAAGTTAAAATAATTAATAATTATTTTTTCCTTTGAATGATTGTTTTACTGTTTTGTATAACTAAACACAAATAATATTGTATTGCTAAAAAATGCTAACAAACATTTATAGGATACTGGAGCAATGTACCTACTAAAGTATAATGTTGTGTTAATTCAATGTATAAAATCCACGGGGAGGGTGGAAAGGTCGTCATGACGTCACAGCAGCGGGCACTCCCTAGTCGGGGCCGGGCAGTGACTCATCACTTGTCAGCCTAATAATATATATACGTTGCCAAAAGCAGTAAGAAGCCCCGATAAGGAGAGAACGTAACACACGCGAATCAGGAAGGGTAGGCCATTTTCGGCTCCGGAAACCAAAATATGCAGAAACTTATAATCTTTACCAATAGGAGCGATAGGGTAAGGTTCTACATATGTTATAATGGTGCCTATTTTATATATTTTTATAGTAAAGTCAAGTCTGTCAAGTTGGGAAAGTGAAACAGCAGAGAAACGGAAACATTTCTACATGTACTTATGTATCTGTTTGAGCAGTTGATAGCTACGTACTTTAAAAACACATTTCACAAACTTAACTTGTTGTAAGTGATCATATTTGAGCACATAGGTAATATGAATATCGAAATACGCATCTATCTGTATTGGCAGGGAAATCGACACCTCACGTTGCGGTCTTGGCTTTAGATCATGTCACGTCTCGGCTCCAATATCAGTTGAATTGCAAACAACAATGCACGTTGCTATTGTGCGTTCATCAACTTTATCGAAAACTTTGTAGGTATTTACCTAATCTTATTCTTAACGTGTGTGTAGTTTCGTTTAAAATATAAATGCATCCAGTAGAATGCACCCTGCATAGAAAAAACACTTTATTATTATTATTTTTTTGTAGTTTTTTCAAGACAATTAATAAATATTCATATTTAGTTCTTTTAACTCTACTTATTTTAGCAAAACCGTTCAGTACCTACACACCTACCTAGTTGTAACACATAATATCTTCTCCATTCACGTTCGACTCTGGATTTCAATTTCGCAACTTGTATTTCTATGGCCTTACTGTCGAATCAGTTGCTGTCAAACTGTAGCCAAAGGGGGACAAGTGGAAGTAAGTATAAAAAGTAAAGTCTTTAAATAGACAATTGACAATAATAAACATTTGTGGTGCAATGCAATAATCCTATAAACATGCGTTATGTGTTATTTTAAATGTGATCTATTACATCTAAAAATTGTTACAAACAAATACTGGTTAGAAATTAAAATGAATTAAAAAGATACATCTGTGTACCAAGAGATTGCTTTTATCACTGAATATGCATTGCCGGATTGTATTGTAACGTGTGCCTTCACATAGGCTAATAGACGATGCTAATATAAGTGGCTGTGAAAGAACAATTTGTTTCATTGGAATGAGATTAGTTTCAATCATGCATGTATTTGCACTTTGCACACGTTGTGTTTAGTCTGGCCGGCTGGCCCTGGGCCCAGCGATAAACACGAGTAGGCACCGGCGCGGCCTAAGCAAAGTTCAGGATGAGGATTCATCACAGCATTTATTTTATTATATTAATCTTTGGCCGGCTCAAAAACCGTATATATTTTCATCTGTGTTCCATAGAAAAGTTTAGAGCGCTTACTTCGAAGTTCCCATGCAATTCCTTGACTTATCCTTATGGTGACATTCGAAATCTGAATAGTAGACCTCTTTGTATGTATATGGCTTAACATTGAAAGAATGCTATGTAATTTGGTATTGGCGCTGCCTACAGTTTAAGCCACCACCTACCCATTTGTGAGCAGTGGAAGTAAATCAGGCGCCCACACGCCACGCAGGCCTAGTGCTTATGATATTGCCTTCCCGAGCACCTGTAGCGGAAAATTGCGTAATTTGGCTAGTTTACTATGACACAATCTTGTGTAGGTTGGCGGAAAATATTACGCATAAACAATAGCTACTCGTACTTGTTATACAAGGGTGCAAAGTTGTATTTTACCCGCAAGTATGAATTTGAAACACGAGCAAGCGAAAGGAATCTAGCTCGGACTACGGACTCGCTTCGCTCGTGGTTCTAATATATAGAATCCTGAGCGTAGCGAGTGTTTTAATATACGAGAAGTAAAATATCTTTGCACCCGTGTGTAACACAAAACGTTTCACTATAGTGTACTCACCATAGCAAGGAAACTCAAAAATGGTATATATTCGTATAGTGCGCATGTTGGACTCGGTGAAATTCACTAAGTAAGAGGTTACGTAATTATGGAATTTAGGGGCTTATGAATTAAAATGAGCAAATTAATACAATTTTTATATTTTCCACTAAATACTCAATTTATTAAATTACTTATATATAATTAGCGTGGAACGACTCATTCAGCATAAGCATTTTACGTTTTATTATCTGTCAAACGAATGCTACTTTGCGCTACTCTCCAAGGTTATTACTTACTTTACTGACTTAGTGATTAAAATGCATTTTTACGCTCTTATTAAAGGATAAACAAACGGTTTCTGAGCTAGTGAGGGGAAAAAAATATTACGTTAGACGCATGTAGGATGCGGACGGTATTTCCGCAATATATTGCAAAAACCGATACCTACAAAGCCAACTGAAAAACTGAAAGCTAATGTTCATTCAAACGTTCCAAGGAAAATCAAGGTAGGTAATATGTAATATGGAGTCATGGTGCATCCATGAAGCAAAATTGCAAATATCACTTGATTTCCTTGGTATTCTGTTCAAAACAAAACTAATACCTACAACATTAAATATGCACAGGAACTAAATGCGGGAGTTAAAATCGAATGCTGTCATGTCACTTACATACTAGCGGAAATGATCTCTTTTTTGACTTGGCTAGGTCACAGAATAGTACAAATTAATTCCGTGGAAGACATAGGTATTAATGTAAGCTGCATATATAGGAAGGCTGGAACAACTGGCGTGTCTCGTCAATTAGTCACGCGTATGTGTATTGGTGTATTCTACGCAAGTGGAACATGGTCTCGGTACAGATTGCGCCATCACACATGTACAGTTGTTCCTTCTGCTTCAGGTAATATTTTGAATTGGCCTTTCATATCACTCTAAAGTACCTAGCTATGTCTAGTATGGCTCCATCGTCTACTAATTCCAAGGTTTAGCGTGGGCATTAGTAGGTATTAAGGGCGGCCTTTCGATGTGCTAGTATTAAGCTGATTTTCTAAGAATTTCCTCTTAACAAGGGCTTTTTCGGGCTATTTGTGACCAACTTAAATACCTGATTCTATGAATACTTACAATTGGAAAAGTTATTGTATCATACCGGGTTTCCAAAGTTGCACTAACGAAGCGCTGCGGAACTACCACACTAAGAGTCTGAAATCGAATCGGAGATCAAAAATGTAAACAAATGGGATACCACCACAAAAAAATAATCACGAGAGGGTGGTAATCTAAAATCATTCAAATACTTATAAAAAATGCGTATTTACCATCACTGACGGTACGTAGAATATTTAAATATTTTTCAAAATTTTAATACAAAACATTAAGCGAAATATCTAATTTTATTAATGATAAATTTCGCTATTTTTAATAAAATGTAAGGTGTTTAATTTATACTACTGGCAATGATAAGAAATCTTAAACATTTGGTTTGCAGTTATAACAATAACTAGTTTATTCGTAATTGAATACGGTAACTACACTAAGAACCATTTAAGAGGGTTCGCGTTTATAACTATGTACTTCAAAAATCAAAACAAGAGGGTGCACCAAATGACTGTTTTATAAATTCATAAAAACTCCTAAAATTTAGCATTACAAAGTACATTAATACAGATTTTAGTATTTTTACCTACAAATCAATAATTTTCATATTTTAATCGAAATGGATTCGATCGTAACTAAGATGAAGACTGGAATTCGTTCCCCGACTATCCTAAAGATTAAAGTAAGTAAGTAAGACATTCGTTTTCAAAAATTGATTATGTTAATTATTTACATCATTCTAGCAAAATTTTCTAGGTTTTATTTTTGTAATCAGGAACCGTGGACACTCAGACGTATATCTTTTATTGTCATATCCAAAATATGTTAACGATTGTGATAGGTACTTCGTGTATCGAACATACTTTGACTTTCGCGTATCTGCATCTACACATAAAACATTGTCTTAGGTTTAGTACCTGTAAGGATAGTTGTAAGTGTAGATATAAATAAAATAAAATAAAAAACCAATATCAAAATGCGACGTTAATTTACAAAGGTGTTAAAAACTACATTCGATATAAAACGTTTTATACCCCTGGAATGTCACTTTAACATTGATTTTGTAATGTCATGTCATTGTCATAGATTGTTTACATTTTTGATCTCGAATTCCATTTCAGAGCTTATAGTAGTACCTAGATTAATTTGATGTAATTGATGTCTTACGTGAGAACCTAAGTTGCGAGACTGATTCTAATGCTAATTCTGTCGAGACGATTTTGTATACACACCTAGTTTAAAAATTTGCCAAGATTGCTGAAAATTCCTTCGTTATGACGTTATCAGCAGAATAACCAATTGAATTTCTTAGTAAGTACGACTAGGCATATTTACTTACCTATGTTAAGGTAGTCATCATTGTGTACCTAATGGACATTTGTTAAGTAACCTTCCAATAAAAAAGTGTTTCATGCAAGCCAGGCGAATTTTAAAAATATAGCAGTTGTAGAGCTAACGGCTCGCGTTTATTACGAGCGCGACCATTGATCCCGCCCCGCGGCGACTATTGAACCCCTGCAAAGCTAAGCTAACGTGATTCCATACGTTACACCCCTGAAAAGAGGCGTTTGCGAACTGTGAACTTTTACCTGCCATTTACTACCTTTTACGCGCGCGAATATTTGTTTGGCTAAAACCAAACGGTATGTTTCACAAAAATTTACAGTTCTAAACAAGTAGTACGTAAAGGATGTACAGCAACCAAAGTTATTTGTTGCACACCTCTACATTCTGCATACAGACTTCAAACGGTAGATAGTCGCAGGAAATAACTTGGCTTGTCTACGTTTGGTAGATACCTGTAATGAAAACATTCAGAAGGCGTAGGCACCATGCGGGTGCGGTTTTTACTCTAGGAAGGTAATCTACTTAATTGAAAGCTGTTAAATGCAGATAGGCCAGCAGTTGAAAAAAGTGTTTTATAAATTCTTGTAATAGCTTAATCATATGTTTTTAAATGACTTTAAATACAACTCAGGTAGGTATAGGTAGGTAGGTAATTAGGAAACCTCTTAGTAGATTGTCCGATTTAAATTAAAACAACAAACATAACATGTAACTTCTTGTATGTTGCATGTAACAAACTTTTTAAGAGATTACTAAATATTTTGAAGGTATATTTTTATTACTAGTGGGCAGTTAGGACGAAAATTATAATGTTCAGATTTAGGTTTATCAAATATGGATCAAATTATTAGGCATACACTACTATTTTAAGGAATTCAATGACTTCAAATAATGAGACGATAGGTATACTGAAGTAAATTTAGACTTATTTCGTCCCTAACTTAACTAGAAAGCGCACGATGGAGCAGTGCACGACTTGGTATCACGATCTTGGTGCTATTTATTGTTATTGCATAAACAAATGGAAAGGGTTTCCTACTTCACCTCTTTTCTACGTACTTACCTGTCTAGGTAGTTTCCTACAATATAGCTAATCCTCTACACATAAGTAGGTGTATGTGTACATACCGACTGCATAATATAGGTAGGTACTCTAAATACTTTTTAAATGGCGATAGGTAAGTAGGGACCGACTAAAAATCGTGCCCGATGTTTTTGCGCACTTCATTCTGATACCTAGATACTTAAGCACACTGTACCTATTTACAGTCGATCGATACATTTTTGTCTATAATAAAATTTGTATTCGTTTTCGATCAATTGAACACAACATAAAAATATTGTTAATTAACTCGCTTTGCATTGTACAATTGACGTTTAATGAATGAAAGTATCGGTTGTAGGTACACAAGTTAAAGTTAAATCTAATATCACAGCAAAACAAATTACTTTATCACCACTAACACATATTTAAAAAAATTTAAAAATTCGTGAAAGGGGAATATCTTCCTAGATGTAATAAAAAATAGATACTTACTTACATCGTGTAATATAATTTAGGCACCTATATAAAATCAAGAATAGTTTTCATAGTGTGTAATCTTCAAGTAGGTACCTACATTATTATGTTAGGATTTTATTGTAGGTATGTATGATTCAGATGCAACGTGAAAGAAGTTAGATTTAATCTTACATAAGTAAAGTCATAAAAATATTTAAACTTACCATCACACAATGCCGCAAGTCACAAGTTCAAAACATGTATTCACTCACTGTCTGTAAAGTAAACACGGCATCTATACCACAAGTTGGGAAAACTTCATAAAGGACCGGATTTAATATCACTTAGATACTGAAAGATCACTAAGGAACAAAATTATCTCTTGTGTTCCCAGGAGTCGTCAATGCGCATTCCGGCAAGATTCATTGCACACTGAACATAGCCCGTGCAGTGAGTACGACGGTCGACACCCGTGCCGTACCGAACGTACTGACTTCATACGGCTACGATAGGAGAGGCATACCTAAACATAATGTGTAGGCGGAAGCGTATCTTGCATTGGTATGAGTCGGACCGGCCGGGTGCGTTTTCTGCTACATGCCGCGCCATCTATGAACGAGCACTGGAGATAGCACAACAGCTTGCGCCAATGAATTACTTCAAGCGCCATCTGCAGAAAAGAATAATAAAGGCGCATCATTTCATGTAACGTAGCTGCTGCTGCAACAAAGTGATTGTATCCAACAACTGAAGAGGGCGCAATAAACGTTATCCTAGATTTGAAATGAAAGAGATTCTTCGAAGTTCCGTAAAAAGGGGTAAATAGGAATGACGGGGTAAATAGGAATGTAGAGTAAACTAGTCTGTTAGCCCAGCACAAACAGTCCAGTTTAGAATAACACATGAAAAAATCTGCTGTTCTAAACTGGACTGTTTGTCCTGGGCTAACAGACCAGTTTACTCTACGTTCCTATTTACCCCGTTTTACGGTTCCATCTTAAGTTCTCCAGTGCATGAACACACAATATTTTTTTAAATATATGAATATCTGTTATATTTCCAATGTAATGGTTCATAAAACATAAAGAGTAAAATACGTATAGAAGAGACAAATAGGAAAATAGAGAAAAGTTCTCAAGTCATCTGTTTAGTCATAATATTTACTTTAAGACTTAATCTTAGTAAGGAAGATTAAGGAAAGGCATGAAAGGAATAAATTACTTTGAACAGATAAACGAAAAGGTTAAGATCCCGTTTTACCTGAATGTGAAGGACTTAGCAGGGATCAGAAAAACCTCGCGATTGCTCCACCAGCAAAAGAGTAATGCACGGTACCTACTCTTAAATAAAAAAGAGATAACATAAATAACACTTTAACACTAGTTTTCATAAGCGGCATTTATTTTATAATCAGTGATCGGTTTTTTGGGTTCCCCCTAGCGGGATTTCGCGTATAAAAAAAACGGATGTGACTATAAAATTTTATTTAACACTATTGTATTATACAGTATACACACAAGAGCATACTTTAATGAACCAGAAATATGGCATTATAATTAAAGTTTATTTTTCAAGTTACTATAGATAGGAGACCCGCCGGGAGAATCCAAAAAACCGATCACTGTTTATAATAGTACCTACGGAGAATTTTCAGATACAGCACGTTTTTCGGGAAAATGGGATACCTATTGCCAGTGATCGGTCGCAAAATTCTAGCAATTTAACAAATAAAACCAATGATAAAACTAAAGTAAGTATCGTGCTAAAGCATACCTAGCAATTTATACCTAGCTAAAATTAAAGCTTTGCCGGTAAGCGTTTGTAATGTTCAACAGCTATCGAATTATAGCCCTAACATGTCGCTATGGTTTGAAAAACACATGCACAGTTGTACAATTAATAGCAGATGTAAGACTCTCATACATTAAAGTCAAGGTGGCTTACCGTAATCAATATTACTGCTTTGTGCAAAAAAATACTCAACAGCCGCACGTTTACTTTATACTGACAGGACGTCGGACGTGTGGTCGCGATGCCGGACGCTCGCCCATGAGCCCTTTGATCCGGGCCACAAAAACCGACAACAAGCGGATCTGTGCCGGACGCGTTCGCGGACGTCAAATACCTACCGCAGATGACCAAATCACCCCCTCTACACGTCCGCGGATGCATCCGGAGATGATGTCCGCGGACTCATCCGCAGACGTGTAGTGGACGGCAAATTTTGCCGCCATCGTAAATGGCTATAACCGCCACATTGAGCAAGCGGATTGGCGATCGCAGTAGTGTGCCACTATGATGAATGAATAATGCTACTGCCCATCATCAATCTTTAATATATAAGTGGTCTGTGGCACTTCAATCCCTAAGTCGACACCCATGGGAAGAGTTGGGGTGGTGACAAATGTATTCTTACTGCCGTGACCACACGGCGGCCCTGACACAGGCGTCCGTAACTACAAATACTTACGTTTACCTCATAGGTATACTTCCGATAGCCTTAATAAGCATAAATTTCTTATTCTCAATTTCTATCAGAAGCAAAACAACAATTCATCTGTTTATGTATATTGTATGTTGCAAAGAGCCTGACAAAAGAGTTCCTAATAAAAAGCCTCGTCTTTACCTATTGCGGTTGAATGTGAGTCTATATTTGTAGTTAGTTTTATTTTTAAATAGTCTTATTCTGTTCTATAATTACTGCCAACGGATGTACCACATTTTATGCAGAAATAAAGTGTATTAAGAAATAAAGTAAGCATTAAAGTTGAAAACTATTAAATTGGAATTTCACGAATTTTATCTGAGAGAGTAATCATAGTACACTTATCAGGTACTTACATTTATTTATACTATACATTTTGCAGGAGCAGTAGTTGTATTAAAATATGTAGCTGAATGTACCGATCTTGAGATAAACATGTTGGTATTATACCACCTTGGTCCTCGATAATAATGTCAGATAGCTCGGATGTGCACTTTGCTCGCTCCGCATCTAAGGACGCGCCGGTGAGTACGACTCGCGTCGGTGCATACAAATGATTCTACTACACTAGCTTTCCATTTCCGCTAAACACTTCCAACTTCCAACATTCGTCATAGCATTGGTGAGATGTGAGTTCATTTCTTATTGACTGTATTAGGTACCTACCTAATGTCATTTATTATCCATGTACTTTGTTTTTTTTTTCATGGAAAGTACTACGTACAAGTACATATTCGATTAAGAAACTATACTTTGCCTGTCTACCGGTGGCAGTAGAAAAATTTGAAAAATCGCGGGTTAGCAACACTGCATTCGTATAATTCCAAATTTTTGTTTAATCTATGGCCTAACTATGGAACATAAAAAAATGTGTTCGTTTATATTGAATGACACATTCTCGAATTTATAATTTTTTAAAAATAATGTAGGGAAATAATACTGGAATCTAATCTTAGAGTAATAATAAAAGTGTTCAAAGTGCAGCCAGTAAACAATAGCTAAGGCAGGTGCCAGGTGTATTTACAATTATGTGAAAATTTCAAGCATTAATATTATGTTTATTATGTTTCCTTTACTTTATTTTTTTAATTTGTTCGAATCAGTTGAACACTCCTCTTTATCGAAGCCGTAATTATAATTACATATTAAAACGATGAAACATTTCATTTAATTACATGATTTAATGATCTACAAGCAAATTTTTGAACAATGAACTAAAGGGCGCGAAAATTGTTCGATGTACATTGACGTTTTAAAAGTGTGTCTATGTTTGAATTTTCTTTACATTGCTATGTCAAAAAATTCTAGACAGTGGAAAGTAAGCTTTATTCAGGACGAGTGTCGGTGACTATAAAACACGAGCGAAACGAGTATCATACAACATACTCGTATTACAATGCATTGTGCTAGGAAAACCAGACTATCTCGGCAGTACCAATCAGGCTGTGCGGAAAAATACTATGAAAATTCATTTCCGCAAGCGTGCCAAAAAAAAACACTTCCTGTGCATAAGTTTCAAATGTGAAAAAATTTACACCTCGTATTTTTATGATGTCATTCGAAAACATGCACCTATAAAATAAATCTTCTAAAGTAACACAGAATCTCGAAAAAAAGCAATAGGGTAAAATAACTAAAATGAATAAATAAAATAAATATATAAATAAATATCTGGGACATCTTACACAAATCGACCTAGTCCCCCGGTAAACTCAATTAAGGCTTGTGATGTGGGTACCAGGCGACGATATATATAATAGATAGATACATACCTACAGATACTTAAATACATAGACAGCCATGACCAAGAAACAAATATTTGTGATAAATAAAATACACAAATAATGCCCTCGCTAATATGATGCACAGCTCTGATATTTTGTACTTAACATGTTGTTTTTTATTAATTTGTATTGTTACAATTAATAACACTAATTAATAAAACTAATTAATAACATTATTAATTTATTACTAATACTAAATTACATTTCTTAATATCCACTGAAGAACAACTTTAGTTGATGTAGGTGTCCCGGGAGAAATTGCCAGGAAACCCCAGGGCAAAAGGGTCACTAGTCAATAAAACAGCAAACAAACAAAGCCAATTAATCTGGGACTTTCCCTGCTGGCTACCCGAGCCCGGCAGACCCGACTCGATGATTCAATTACTTTCATGATGCCGGCGCGTGTCACTTGGTGCATTTAAATAAATATCTAAAATAAAAATAAATGAGCAAAAAAAAAGAGCAAGTCTGCTCGACTTCGCTGGCTCGGCCATGTGGAGAGGACCGAGCTGCCAAAAAGGTCCATCTGGGTCGTCCTAGTGGACGGCGTCCGGTGGGGCGCCCTAGATACCGATGGATCGACGAAGTCCAAAAAGACTTGTGTCAGCTTCGAGAAGCCGATTTCGATTAACGACAAGCTTTGCAGAATAGGGAGGACTGGCGGAGCTTAGTGTCGGAGGCCAAGATCCACTTCGGGTCGCTGATCCAGCGCAGTAAGTAAGTAAAAATAAATATCTTGGGACATCTTACACACATCGACCTAGTCCCACGGTAAGCTCAATTAAGGCTTGTGATGTGGGCACCAGGCGACGATATATATAATAGATAGATACAAATATATACTTAAATACATAGACATCCATGACCAAGGAACAAATATTTGTGATGAATAAATACACAAATAATGCCCTCGCCGGGATTCGAACCCGGAACCTCCAGCTTCGTAGGCAGGGTTACTACCAACTAGGCTACGGAGGCTGACAATTACAAATCAATCCATTCAATCATAATCATTGATTTTTAAATCATCACATTTAAAAATCAATCCAAAACCTTCGATCGAAAATGTGTACCTATAAGTCTTAATGAAAATTGTATATAATTTTTTAATTTTTATTTCCAAGAAACTGGATTGACGATTTAATAACGATGACGATCAACGGATGGACGAGGACAGTTTACGGTCAGATGGAGTGGGAGTCCTTTGATCAGCAGTGGAATTAATAGCAAAACTGTACCGATATTTAACATGAAAATGATGTTTCATTATTATGAATAAGTTTTTTTTTTTTTAATAAGTTAGATTATTTTGGCTAGTTTGCAAAAATATTGTACATTAATAGTTAAGGGCTTAATTAAAATAAAATTATGTCCTCATTAAGCCCTTAACTGTGGACAAATTTTATGCAAATAAATTTTAAATTAGTATTTTGTTATTTACGGGTCATACACATCATCAAAGTTGAGGACTTTATGCAGTCTAATAACGTCACCAAAACCTAATTTATTTAAGTAAAAAGGTTAGCTGTTTACTATTGTCCATTATGACGTACAGGAACAGGCGCGGATCCAGGGGGGGGGGGGCAATGGGGGCACTTGCCCCCCCCTCACGCTGGACTTATGTATGGCTAGGTGGTGTTTGAAGTGTAAAATACTATCATATCATAGGGCAGTGCCCCCCCCTCAACGAAGTCCTGGATCGCAGTGCCCTCCCCTCAACGAAGTCCTGGATCCGCGCCTGTACAGGAAGCACAACTTTTCAATGAATTACCTAAACATTTTAGTACAACATACTCAGTTATGATATCTAGGTTCTTATCTATGCAATAAATCTTAACTTTGGAAGTACAACCTGCTCGGTGTCTACCGTAGAGTGGGAACGCCTGTTCGGCTTTTGTTTCCCCGCGATAAGCTTTGCATTATTCATATTTATGTAATGGAGTACAACGCTTCTCAGTTGTAGAAAATTGTTTTTTTGCTCTTTTAACTTTGGGGGTTAAACGTTGTCCGGGTGCACGCTGATAGTGATAAACAGAAGGTTTTGTTACTGCGAGACTGAGTGCCTAAGTAATTATGCATTATCTCTTGGATAAAACCACGGACAAGCGGCAGTTGTCAGTTATCCTTGCGGATCTTGGCTGCAGCTATTCAATTATATATAGTTAGGTACCTATGTATATTATGTATGGCCAACCAAGTTATTGCCTTATTCAAATACTCATCTGCATAGAAATAGCATGTATGCATTTGATGCATTTATTGATCTAGAAATTTGATGGGCTGTAGATAAATATTTGTTGCCTACTAGTGTTACTACCGCTTTGTATCCGTAATAATTTAAAGTTTGGATTGTTATTTAGTTTTCTTTTTTCAATATTGCAGTTTATTTCAAAAATATGAAGTTGTTGGGTAGGTAAAAATAAAAAAAATAAAAAATCATGTATTAGTGTGACGGTAGTTGTAAAATTGAGATCTAACTACCTACCTTCTATTTTTTTTGTTTGTAACAAATTAGATGATACATAATATTCTAACGAAAACTATATTTCGAACGAAAATGTTTCATTATTTGGAAACCCTTAAATAATAATAAAACAATTATGTCATTGTTGTAACGATAGCGCCCGGGGACGGGCCGGGCCGGCGCAGGTGCGGTGGAAGACCGTGTCAAAAGGGCAGCGGGATCAAATTGAAACAAGTGACTACAAAGAGATCAGCTAACCAATTCCAGCGTGTTTAAGTACTCTTTACAAAGGCAAGTTGTTTTGATTATGAAATTATTGTTATATAGTTCGAGAAATATAAATTGAATGTTTCTTTTTACTATAATGTAGGTAGAAAGTTACCAATTTATATTTCACGAACTATAATAAGTATTATTTTAATTTTACTCTTGCAGCAACTTTGTGTTTCTGCAGAGGTAACTTTAGGGTTTCTGTTCGGTTTGTTCTCTAGCCAAGATGTTAACAAGATAAGTTTGATTTTGTATGGTGCCCGGTTATAAAAATAATAGTGTTTAGACGTTTTAAAGTTTTCGATACGGGTATTCATTTTGTTATAATTCGCCGCTAAGTAGGTAATACCTACTATAATATTGATAATCGAAGTAGGTACTAACATTTATATAAATAAAAATATTATCAAAGTTATAACTAAATCCAGTTATTTGAAAAAGTATAAGATGTCAAAATTATTTAGGTTTCTGTGTAAGCTTTTTATGGCCGCGGTTAGTTTTCCATACTATTGAGAGTTCATAGGTCTTAAAATAATAATTAGGTACTGTAAAAAAATTAGTAGAGTGACTAGAACGTACCTACCTGATCTACCTGTGCCTATAATCAAGCATCCCTATTTCAGTGCCGGATCACTAGTATACCGAGTTTCCACAGTACTAATTATAAATCTAGATTTTATTACGAGGTCAAGTAAAAAAAAATTAGGGATATTATGATCTTGTCAACCGCCATAGTGTCAAAAACACAATTATCACTGTGACGAGGTGCTTGTCCCTACTAGACTAGTAATTCAATCAATTAACAATACCTACCTACCCAATGAATCTTATATGACGATCGAAAAAGTCGAATTCATAAATATATGAGCAAATCCAAGGCTTCAAAAATAAATGAGCTTAGAAAGATACATTATGCATCTGAACAGATTTACCTGTCAAAAATATGTGTACATATTACCTATTATATTAATCTGAGCATGTCTCACATTAACATGTAAGCAACCCACTATTTTTCGAATTTGCTGCCTTTTTCTACTGCCACCGATACTCGTAGACCGTCAGAGTATAACACTTAATAATAATAAATGCGGTCTTAAGTATTTGAAAGTTACCGAAGGTACTTGCCGCATGCCAATATTTTTCATTTATGGTAAATTAAGTAAAAATACATATCCTGTGTGCCTCATGGTACGGCTACATCTTAACCCTTAAATGAATAGTGTACGATTTATCGTACATAACCAAAACGTAGTTGGTGTTTGAAATCTAAATACCTATGTATATTACGTTCTTAAGGATGATTTTGCAAGGAAATTTAATGAACTTTCAAATTTATTCCTGATTCGCTGGCGTAACTGTAATAAAAAAAGCTTACATGTCTTTATAAGCAAGATAGCAGAAATTTGTTTTCGTTGCTTGTGTTTAGCCGTTTTTAACTAAGTAAGAAATTATTTATTATTAGAATTTTGTAATGCATACCTTAAGGATTCTACAATTACTGAACTTAATATACTTAAATCTATAAGTAAACAATCGTGCATGATAAAATATTTGCATATTTGCATATTTTATCATGCACGATTTTGCAAAAAAAATTTATAATGTATGATAAATCGAAATTTTGATTAGTAGTAAAATTTTCACCCAAAATATGGCCACAGATTTTTTTTCTATTTTTCTCGTGTTTTAGACGCCATTAGTTAAGCATATTTTATTTTTGGAACGAAAAGAAAAATTCATGCATTGGGTCAATAGTCTACAAATGTGTTTTTCTACTCGTCGACAAAATTGTTTTATTATCATATACATGTTTTACATCGAGTTCGCTACTCAACTATAATGAACTCGTCTGTAATTTCACCAATCGAGCGTTCCATAAAAAAATAGGGTAAAAGCACCAATAGATGACTGCCACCCAGAAGTTGACTGATAGGCCTAAAAATGTAAATAATTAACCCTTAATCACTGACGTGTTTTTACGGTAGCCGAATTTAAACTTTAACAGAACGTCATAGAGACTTTGACGACGTACCACATTCGTACGTCAGTGGTTAAGGGTTAAATCAGGAATAATTTTACATGCCTGGGAGTATTTTTTTTACAGGCGTCAGCACTATATCGAGTGTCGCATGCGAATTCCCAGACAATTAAGCCACGCACGAGGTAGTGAGCGGTCGTCGAGTTTGCGCTTTGCGCCAAAATTGCGTTTTATATGGCATCCTTATTAAGAAAAAGCCCTCAAAAATGTAAGCTTTTAATTACGTAAAAAATCGAATATGGCTTTTATTTCCTTGATTCACTTCAGTATAGATTTTAGACTAATATCTCTATTGTGTATATTATAAATAATACTTATTTTTTATTTATTTTATGAGATATTTGCTGGTCAAGTTATGGTTCCAATATTGTGTGTTCGGTCCAAAAGATGAACGACGGTCAACTTTTGGGCAAAGGCTCGAATTTTCAAATGCTTGTGTAAATTATAATAAAATAGCTAGATGTAATATTTACATATAAAATTACAATCAGTTTTGTAGTTGATTTTTAGACCAAAAGATGAACAACCCTTTTTTCATGTAACACGTTTTTAAGTAATTTACTTTTGTATGGAAACGGGATTGTTCATCTCAAGAATCGCTGTCCAAAACGTGAACTAGGAAAATTTACTGGTTCATCTTTTGGGTCGGATTCCAATAAATGAATTCGAATCAATTTAGTTTGTTCATTTCGTTGATGCGGTGTCCAAAACATGAACCAACTGATTGAATGAATATGGGAAAAGTTAAACTTTGGCTCTTAGAGATCAGATTGCTACACAATGTACACCGTGTTTATATTTCATTAAAAGAAGGTTCTTTAGGTTTAATAAAATTAATTTATCTAAGAAACCAACATTTTTACCATGCTCTATTCATCTATTGGAGTCTTGGCGTTCATATATTGGTCTCGCTATATTGCAATTATGCTGGTTCATCTATTGGTGCCAAATTGTTCAGTGATAGGGCACTTTGTTCAACTACTGGGAAATTTGGGTCCTTTTTTAATATAATCATTTTTATAAAATTACTGAAATTTAATACGAGGCACGAAAATTACTTATTCTAAACTCAATAAAACGTGGAATCATATAAAAAAATAAAAATGGATGAATATGAGTTACATCATATACAAAAAAATATTTAAAGTTGGGAAAGTTGCTTAACTGTTCATCTATTGGTGATTTTACCCTACTTCAACTAGCGGCCACCTCAGGATCAGCACTTCGTTTCGGCGTATTTTTTTCTTTATTTAGATTTGTTTATTATTTTTATTGACTCGTAGAAAAAGTATTGGATAAGTAACAATCTTCGTATGCATCACGTAAGCAATCCGTCTAAATTTCCGAGTGGCCTAGGCTTCCATAGGGGTGACTGTACTACATTATCACATGACTGCCATTTTATTTGCGACGATAGATAATAATATTGATAATAATAAAAGCCCAACAATCCAGTAAGCCTACTGCTGTGAGATTTTTTTTTACTTTTTATAATGTACATAACAGTCAAAAGGACCTTTTGCAAAATAGTTTTCATTCTGCAAGTTTGGAACAGAAACTCGTGAATTTTTTGTACCTTTAACAGCAAATTATCGTCTATGTCAATTGTGTTAACATAATGATATGTAAAAAACCAAAAGCCTAAAAAGAGAGGGGAACTAGTATAATAGTCACAAAAAAATAGAGCGGAATAAAACTGAAAGTCACTAATTTTAGCAAATTTTATACTAGTGAGCCAAGTACACTTGTGGATTAGGTACACGTACACCCAAGACGGTATAGTGCGTGCGAGTTGCAAGCGGGCGCACATATAAGATAGCATGGAGTAGTATTTATAATGTAATAATCAACGCACACTTCTTTCATATGACGTTTTCGAACACACTTGTAAGAAAAAACTGACTTTATATAATGACCAAAATTACTAAGACATGTCGCTATGTAATTGCTACTCACTATCTTAAATTTCGATCCAACTTTTTCACATTATTTTCATTGTTTAATTTTTGTTCCTTACTTGATGTTCACATTTTACATATCAAAACACACAAAAAATAATCAACTTAACAAACATTTTCATTACGTCAAATAACCAAATGAATAAGACGCGCACAGTATTATGGAGTTTTAATACGCACCCTTCCAAGGTAACAACCCAATCGACAATCAGCTAATATAAAAAATATCTGTTTATCCTTAACGTTTGTTAAAAGATAAAGATATGGTTTATTTCAATTTCGTTATATTATTTATTAATTTGGAAAGATATAAATGTTTTTTTAATTATTTTCGAAGGTTTATAATTACTTTGAAATATTATTTTCCGGATTCTGTCAATTTCTGTCTCATGAAAACTCTTTGGTCTGTTTGGAAAAATAATAAAACTCGACTAAATCAGAGTCCTTCGTCTAAACGATAGATTCCTAATTGTTTGCAAACATACCTAGTTGGTCGAGTGTGCCTAAAAGCGATTCAATAAGACCTACGTTACGCGCAAGTGTGGTAAAAACATTATTTTTTCGTGATTTTTTATATTCCTTTTGGCATTTGGTAAATACCCTGATATATCAATAATGTTATTCATATCAATCAATACTCATTGAAAGAAATAAACATCTAGCTTCTTCTTTAATACACGTACACGTATGCCGATTAACCTAAGAGCATTATGTCTACATTATTGTAAAAAATGTGAGCCTTTAACCTATGTACCTAGAACATTTTTGTACAATTGTTCAGTGGCCGTGATTTGTCTAATAAGTGGATTAGGTTAGACACATAAAACAATAGTCAAACACTGAACAAGCGACAAAGGACAATTCGAATAGGTAATACTGCTGAAGTAGTTAGCACTTAGTGTCGGGGCCGGCGCCGGAACGAGTAACCTAAAAGTTACGCGACTTTATTAAGGTGCATGCAGACCAAAAGAGCATTCGCTGTTCTATAGATACCCCTACTCTACGAAATTCGATCGTTACACGAAACGTGATTCGTTGATTTCGTAGAGCGATAGAACAGCGAATGCTCTTTTGGTCTGCATGCACCTTTAAGTAGTACAAGTACAAGTCTACGCAGCTACAAAAAAGCGTAGGTCCATCCATATAACTTTCATAATACTCGTAACATTCATATTAGTATTTTACATTTGCATTTACACAATCAATAAAACTATTATTAACGTAGAAAATAGAGATACTACATTTGGAGCTATTTATGGACTGGAAACTCCGATTGCAGTCCAATTATGTATGAATAACAGATATTACATACATATTTGAGATATTCGAGTTAGTCATCATTAAAGTCTCAGTTGCAACAAAAATTGTTTTGATAGTAGGTACCTATTAAATGGAAAATATTTAACAAAAACAGGAATTCCGCGAGATCTTTGCTAGGTATACCTATATCATTATAATATAACATTACTAACTTACTCGCTCCAATAAATAAGTGCGGGCGCGATAGAAAGCTTTACGTATCGTGTAAAACCTAACGAAACCTATACTTAATAGGTAGTACATTGTACATCTAGGGAGGTAAGTACGGTATTACTAACGAGAGTGTTAGAAGCCCCACGCCGTAGGCGGAGGGCTTTTAATGACTCGATTTAGTATTCCGCTTACCGACCGTGATGCATACAATGTTTTTCATCACACTTGCTAGAAAAAAAAATAGTTTGAAGACAAAATATTATTAAATGACGTACAAAATTTCTATTACTCCCTAGGGAATTTCACTTTTCTATTACTCTCGCGATGCATGTAAGCAATGGCGCGCTTACAAAGCAAGTGTGATGAAATAACTCATGGTACGCTACTGCAGCCGCACCCTTACCCATTTTTTTGACATAATATGTCAAAAATTAGGATCGAAAGATATCGTGATTCTGAGTAGAAAATAATCCAAAAAGTAAAAAATCTAAACTGGCATTTGAATTTAAATAGAAATTACCCGGATAATTTACAAGTAAATTGCTGACGTATTCAAAAAAAAAAAACATAATAAAATATACAATGCAATATGTGCGAAGCGTCTTGATAATTTGAATTTGAAATTCGAATTCTCCGTGTCGCGACTGACCAGTTTTTCTGTTTGCAAAATATCCGGTGATAGATCAGTATACAATGGCACCGTTATAAACTTTGTTTAGGAATAAATTACAACTGTTCAATAAACGGTTTCGACTCCATTTGATAAGTTTTTTGACCTTTAAGGTAAGCTTATATCAATGTATTCTTAGTATGGCTGACTATGTTTACTTACCTAACGTACTACTCGTATAGCCAACTCCCTAATCAGCCTGTCAGGCGATAAAGGCTGCTCGTGGAAAATTTGAATATGCCGCCTTTTTCTACTGGTAAGCTGGTTGGCCAGAGTATGTATATTATAATACTTAGGTAGTTTGTAGAGGTCTGGTGTAGATATGATAGTGGCGATTTAGCTCATTATTTATCGTACTGTAGTCACATAGAAATCCTTATAGTTTTACGATATCTGTCTGTGCGTCCGTCCGCGGATAATCTCAGTGACCGTTTACACTATTCATTCATTCATTAGGGTACCCCCCGTAAATACATGTAAAGTGGGGAGTGTTTTTTTTTTTAATTTCATCTCTAACGTGTGACATGTTGTTGGATATATAAAGGGGTTTACTAATATAGTTTTTTGATAATGTTAATATTTTCGTATGTACCTAATGGCTACGACCGCAAATAAAATTTCAAAAGTTATAAAAAGTTTTCAGGAAAATTATCTTGCATTTGGTTGATCAGTTTTTGAAAACTTGTTGATTAACTACGAAACCCTACAATTAACATGGCCCGACATTCTCTTGGCAGGTAGATGGTTTGACTTGACTCCATTAGTGTCATTACAAAAGATTGAAGTTTATTCAAAAACAGCTGCTCCGATTATAGTCAATAGTTTTACTTTTAAATATTCTGTAATATTCATTATTTTTGTCAGCCTCCATAGACTAGTTTAGCAATGTACAAGTTGCAGAACATTCTTTAAATTGCATAAACATACATAATTTCATGAGAATTTAATAGTAAGTTCCATTGGGAATGTTTCCATCAGAACTTATAAAAATGTGTTATAAATTATTATTTTATATCGCAAATAAGTTAACAAGGCGGTAAATAAAAGCATCATGTATCTACTACGGTACTTAGATTATTTGTTAAATTTAGATTCCCGAGAACATGCTAGCCCATTTGGCTGCCTGCGAAGCTGGAGGTTTCGGGTTCGAATCGGCCTTATTTATTATTATGTCACTAATATTTGCCCAAGGGGTCGTGCCTGTGCATATATTTAAGTATCTAACTTTTAGATATATCATTGTTTGGTACCAAGACTGCAAACTTAATTGAGCTTACCGTGGCACTAAGTCGATTTGTGTAAAATGTTTTTATATCTTCCGACCTACAGATCAAAATTAAGGGGGTTCCTGTTTTAAAAATTCTGGGCCTCCGAAAATATTGACTTGAGAAATAATATTGTTTTAGGACCCTTATCTTTCGATTTCGATACCCCATACTTTAGGATTGCAGCAAAATAATAAAATCAACCCCACTTTACTGGTACTAAATTTGTTTGTATCCTGAGGTTTTAATAGTTTATCAACGGAAAATATGTAAAGATGCACGTCGTTCCCATGAACATTTAGTATATTATGAATTTACGGAATGATGCTTTGCTTTTCAGTGACGTTTATTTTAAATAGGCATGTATTGTGTACATAGTAGAAGCTGTAAGAAAGGTAGAGAGGTTATGCTAAAGTGAAATGGAGGATTATGATTTATGTACCCTCTCGCCACCGTTAGGACCTTACTTATTTCTCAGCGTGAAGCATAATGTTAGAATAAGTCAAAGTTATTTAGAGGGAAAACGAATGTATTTACTGTCGAGTTTATAAATAAATATCTTGGGACATCTTACAAATATCAACCTAGCCCCACGGCAAGCTCAATTAAGGCTTGTGATATGGGTACCAGGCGAGGATATATAATAATAAATAAATAGATACATAAATAGATACTTAAATGCATAGACAGCCATGACCAAGGAACAAATATTAGATTACACAAATAATGCCCTCGCCGGGATTCGAACCCGGAACCTCCAACTTCGTAGGCAAGGTCACTACCAGCTAGACTACGGAGGCTGACAATTGCCAACACTGCATTGAAATAATTCCAAATCTGTGTTTAACCAATGGTCTCTCTGTGGAACGTAAAAATATATAGTTATTTGTTTACACTGAAAGCTATTCGCAATATTTCAAGTCACTTTTGCCATAGTAATGAAATTTAATTTTGTTTTTAAAACAAATGAAGTTCAAAGTGCAGTGCAGCCAGTAACTAATAGCTAAGGCAAGTGAAGGGTACGGGATGTCTGAAATAATAATAATGGGGTGGAAGTGTAAATTTGCGTAAGTCGCGAGTTGGTGCAGCGGCCGTCAAGCCACTGCGCAGAAAGCGGTGTACACCTCTCTATACTCCTGAGCCGCCTACACCGGTGTTGCCCCTGGCTGTCTCTTGTGACGGCATTTACGGGGGCCCATCTAGTCGGCGGCAAGTCACCGCCTGCCTCGATAGCAAAGAGAAATCATTGTTATGGCAGGTGTCCGGACCTCTTTTCTATAGTTCCATCTCTTATCCATCCAACCTTCATCACCATAACCCACTAGTCTTTTCCATATAATCTCCAATAGCCTCTATATGCCTGCTGGGACCGGTTCACGGATATCTATTTTTGTGCCCGTGAATGGGTTGCAGCAGGTGTAAAACACAGCAAATTTCTCCAAAGGGCCTCTACGTGTTGGCTCTGTATCCCCGCGCAAGCCTATCAAAAGACCGGGATTTATAGGCCCGTGATCAAAGAGAGATACAAACATAATAATAAATATCTTGGGACATCTTACACAAATCGACCTAGTCCCACGGTAAGCTCAATTAAGGCTTGTGATGTGGGTACCAGGCGACGATATATATAATAGATAGATACATATAGATACTTAAATACATAGACAGCCATGACCAAGGAACAAATATTTGTGATGAGAAATAAATACACAAATAATGCCCTCGCCAGGATTCGAACCCGGAGTCTCCAGCTTCGTAGGCAGAGTCACTACCAACTTGGCTACGGAGGCTGGCAATTTTCACATAATTGTACAGTCGAGAAAATTGAATGTTTAGCACTTTGCGGTTCAAGTTAAATTGGTGGTCTTTGTATGTACTAAGAACGTCCAACGTAAAGTGAGCCATAAACTGCTAAACATTCAATTTCCTCGACCGTACAATTATGTGAAAATTTCAGACATTCGAGGTCATGATTTACGATTCCTCTATTTTCATTTTTATTTGGTTGAATCAGTTGAACACTCCTCTTTATCGAAGCCGTAATCATAAATACATATAAAAACCCGGCGAAGTGCGAGGCGGACTCGCGCACGAAGGGTTCCGTACCATATTCAGTTTATAACAAAAAATTACAGTTAAATCAGCCTATCTCAAAAACTTTAAGAGATAATCTAATCAAACCAATTAATTTAAATTAAAAGAGTTTATTAATATGCGTAACATAATTTTTGTAATTTGTGTAAAAATTGAGGTAAAAATGGAGGGAGGGAGACACTTTTTAAGACTTTGAGAGCTGCTATCTCGAAAACGACTTGCTAAAATAAAATTGTGTTTTAGAAACCTTTACATCATTTTCACGCTTATGTACATCGAATACCTCCCCTCAGTTACATGATTGGGGGCCCCAGCCCCAATTTTTTTTAGTATTATAATTATGTAGCGGTTTATAAAACGACATATCCTTACCAAATTTCATTCCAAACCACTACCAAAAACCAATTTAAATCAGCTGTGACTGCACATGACGAATCTATAAGGGTTCCGTTTTTGCCATTTTGGCTACGGAACCCTAAAAACGAAATATTTAATGTAATCACGTGATAAAATGTTCTTCAGATAATTTTTTGAACAAAGAACTAAAGGGCGCGGAAAGTAGTAATTGTTCTATGTACATTATCGTTTTAAAACTATGGCCGTATTTGAATTTTCATTAAATTACTATGACAAAAAAATCTCGACAGTCTACACGGTGGAATTTAATCGGTGAACAGGAACCCATTTTTCTAATTCAGTAATCGATGGCGGTCACGTTTATGTAGTACTTAAGTGGAACCAAGTTTTTTTTTTGGCATAACAAATTTTTATGTTGTTATTAAACTTTAATTAAAATTTATTGTCACCCTACTAATGGTTTAGTCTGAAAAGTTTAATACCTCTTTTCAAACTATCAGCCATGCATCGCTCTTATTTTACATATGTAGGAATAGAGTCTATCGCAAAAATTAAAGCATGTGAGTGGTTATTGCTCATTTATGTTTTAAGTTTCTATGGCTGATAGTTTGAAAAGAGGTATTAAACTTTTCAGACTAAACCATTAGTAGGGTGACAATAAATTTTTATTTCAACATAAAAAAAATTATGCTAAAAAAAAAACTTGGTTCCACTTAAGTACTACATAAACGTGACCGCCATCGATTACTGAATTAGAAAAATGGGTTCCTGTTCACCGATTAAATTCCACCGTGTATAGTTTATTCAACCAACTTTGGCAGTAACTGTAGGAAAAAATCGCTATATTATGCATATCTTTTTCTGAGTCAATAACATTAGGGTAAGAAAGAGACTCTCCGTTTGTACCTCAAGTAAGGAAAACCCTGGACAAACTATGTATATAGGTATACATTTTCCCCTCACTAGCTCGTAAAGTGCTCGTTTATCCTTTAAAACGAGCGGGTAAAACTCATTTTAATCACTAGTGAGCGATGTATATTGTCAGATAACAAAACGTAAAATGCTCACTAAGGAGTCGTTCCACGTACATTATAATTAAATAAATTGTGTGAGAATTTATTAAATAATACGACTCACAAACCCTAGAATTCCATAAGTAACCTTAGTTTTAGTGAATGATGATAATGTTTTGTAAGTTGACTAGAAGCAATTACATAACTCAGAAATGTTAACATTGTTGTGTGATCTGCTGATCTGTTATAATTATAGTGAATGAGAATGATTTAATGTCTGTGCAACTAAAGGAATACGTCAACATCGTGGAGTTTACTGCAGCAAAATCTTGCATTAAGTACTCGTAATGTATACAGGGTGATCCAAACCTTGACGTCAAAAATTTTTTTTTAGATTTCCGCGTCATGAGGTATCAGAATCCCCATGTATGTTAGCCGATTTTTTGTAGTTTCCGAGTAATGATTTTTTTTTTAAAGTTTTTGCGAAATTCTGGAATGAAAAATTTATTAATAAAAAAAAACTATTGGGTTGTTTAACTAGTTTCTTTTTGTAAAAGTATAACTACAAATAAAGCATTTACTGGCAAAAAAATTAGCGTCCTCATTTTGATACAAGTAGGATAAAAAAATACCAAATTCAAAATTTTACGCTAAAAACGCATCAAATTAGCATTGATGTACGTAAATAAAAATTAAAACATTTCCCAAGGAATTTTCGTATTCTAAAGACCGCCCAAGGTCTAGGGCGGTCTTTAGAATACGAAAGATTTAGAAGCCTTCGTAAAAGCAAAAAAAAGTGATACTTAATGATGAGAATTTTTCGGAGTAGTCGGTCAAATAAACTTAAAATTTTAAAGTAGTAAAAAATTACTTGAATAACTACACAAATTGAGTTTTCGTGGTATTTTCTGTCTTTGTTTATTGATAAAAACAAAAAAACAGACGAAATTTTACTTATTTTTAAATTAAAAATTAAGAAGCCGTTTTTTAAGTTTATTTGACCGACTACTCCGAAAAATCTTCATCATTAAGTATCACTTTTTTTTCGCTTTTACGAAGGTTTAAGGTCTAGGGCAGTCTTTAGATAACCAAAAATCCTTGGGATATGTTTTATTTTTTTTATTTACGTATATTAATGCTATTTTGATGCGTTTTTAACGTAAAATTTTAAATTTGGTATTTTTTGTCCTACTTGTATTAAAGCGAGGACGCTAATTTTTTTGTCAGTAAATGCTTTATTTGTAGTAATACTTCAACAAAAAGAAAATATTAAAAAAACCTAATAGTTTTTTTTATCAATAAATTTCTTCATACCAGAATTTCTCAAAAAAAAAATTTTCAAAAATTCATAACTCGAAAACTACAAAAAATCGGCTAACATACATGGGGTATATTCTGATAGCCCATGACGTAGGGAACCTAAAAAAAAATTTTTGACGTCAAGTATTGGAACAACCTGTATAATGTATATGTAATCAGTGTGATGCTCTAAAATTGTATAGATAGGTATATTGACATGATGCATTTCGAAAATAATTATCATTAATCTTATGATCATAGTAATTTGAAAAAATTGTTACTTTTTAGAGTTTTCGGGCTTTACCCCTCGTCTTTTTTTACGTTACACACGGGTGCAAATTTGTATTTACTTCTCGTTTGTTAAAACACTCGCTAAGCTCATAATTCTATTTTAGAACTACTCGCTTCGCTCCTGGTTCAACTATAGAATCTTTTCGCTTGCTCGTGTTTCAATTTCATACTCGCCGGTAAAATACAATTTTGCACCCTTGTAATAACAAACAACTATTTTAAACTGTTTTTGATTGGCTTTCCACATAACTTATGGCACAGGTCATATTCATGTCATTCAGCCATTTATAATAATAAGGACCAATACACACGAGCTAGAACAAAGAACTTGTTTGCCTTGATTTTTGGCGCATTAAGATTTTTTTCAAAATGCACCAAAAATCAAGTACGAAAAATTGGCTATTTTTAACCTCCTAAGTCCCAAGTGCCTTCTAAAAGAACAAAATGGCGTTCATCATTAGTCCTGGGTAATAAAATTTTAAAGGTCGTTCGATCACAACGTAACATTAATTCTATAACGTCAGGACTTAACAATGGTCGCCATTATTTTGTTCTATAAAAAGCCACTTCGGTCTTTCTGACTAAAAATATTTTAAAAGGCCTGGGTCTTAGGAGGATAAGATAGGTACTACGCGCGATTTTTTATTGGCTACTCATAGTTCGATGCTAATAGACGGCCAAGCGTAGCGTCCTTTTGTGCCGGCCTCTGTAGAGATGAATTATACATATAATCGATTGTATATTTAGTAAAAACTTGAGGTAACTACTTACATTTTCAAATATAATTATTTTCTTTTTATATATTTATTTTCAAAACTACAATTTATGTACATAGATTAAATCTAACTAATCTACTTAACCTAACCTATATCTAAGATTGGCCCTTGTGGCATTGTACCGTGGATGCTGGCGGCATTTCCTCGCTGTATCGCAATACTGATGCGTTGTGCGAGAAAGTCGCCAGCTCTTCGGTCTTTAGTTACGTCAACCATATGTTTCGCGATCTTAGCAAACAATTAGTATTTGATATATGACAATAACAATCCTTTACGAACCCGAAGAAATAGTACATTAGGTACTGCAGACGTTGGGAAATCAATCGTAGCAGGCTGCGTAGGTATATAATACTTAATACTATATTTTCAAATATCTTAGAGCAATATTTGCCAGTAGTGGTTATAAAGAGTCTTTTCTGAACTTTAAAAATGTCGAATTGATTTGTAAGTGAATGCATACGAACGTGATTGCGTCCGCGTCTATTGGTGCGCGAAATGCACTGCGAGGTCTGCGAGTCAAATTCCAATATTTGTATACAGGTCATTTGAGGAGAAAAGTTGAGTTAACCTAAAATTACATCAATGGAAGTTATTTAATTGTATACAGGTCATTTTGAGGAGTAAAGTTGAGTAAACCTAAAATGACATCAAATGGAAGTTATTAAAACGAATTATTATTAAAACGAATCAAATTTTTAACGTTTTGTGTTTATCAAAAAGCAGGCCAAAAGTATGTCGGACCATGGTCAATGTATGGTTCCGAAGTTGCTCTTTTTACGTCACAAACAAGGATCGGACAAACGCCCGTCATTTAGAAAACATAACCCAGTTCCGTACAGACTTCCTTATCTTATGATGTTAACATATTTTATTGAATATAATGTTTTTATAACAACACTAACACGAAGCATCTGTTTAGGAGATCCCAACTCTCCTTACTTGTACAACTACAAGCAAGAAAGGTTTAAGAACAAATAATAACGCGATATCCATTGAAACAGTTTTATTTCATGAATAATTTAATAATTTGGAACGGTTTACCTTTTAATATTAGGAAAGCACCGAGCAAGTATGCTTTTAAAAAATCTGTGCGTGATTTCTTTTCTGGCAGCTCTAAGAATGATTAGGTATCTGTCTGACAAGTCGTATATTATATACATATAATATGTATTTATGTCTGGGTATATATATTAATATTATATGTATATATTTACGTATGTATGTAATAGGTATGTAGGTATTAATAGTTTACTACGTGTATCCAAATGCACCGCCTACAATCTTTTCTGCTTTGCCTTAAGGTTGACTGGTAGAGAATGCCTCATAGCATTAAGTTCGCCTTTTGTACATTAAGCTGTTATTTTGTGCAATAAAGTCTAAATAAATAAATAAATAATCATTGCGCTAATAATTGTCAACAAATTCACAATCATGGTGTGTACAAGTAAATAGGAGTTGCGATCTCCTAAATACATACTTTGTGATAGTGTTATTAAAAAAACATCATATTCAATCAAATAAGTTAACATCATAAGATAAGGAAGTCTCTACTGTAAGGAACAGGGTTATTGTTTTCAAAATGACGGGCGTTTGTTCGATCATCCTTGTCATAAAAAAACCGGCCAAGTGCGAGTCGGACTCGCGCGCGAAGGGTTCCGTACCATTATCAATTTATTATTAGTACCATTATCAGTTAAATCAACCTATCTCAAAAACTATAACAGATAATTTAATCAAACTAAAAATCGTTGATAGAGTTTATTAATGTGCATAACATATATTTTTTTTAGAATTTTATATCGCGTAGTTTAAAAAATTAAATTTTTTTTTAAGACTTTGAGAGCTGATATCTCGAACCGATTTGCTTACATAAAAATGGGATGTATAAACCTTCATATCATTTTCAAAGACCTTTCTATTAATACCCCACACGCTTATATAGGTACAACTAAAAATTATTTTCTATCCCTCAGTTACATGTATGGAGGGCCCCCACCCCAATGGTTTTTTTTTACAATTAGTATCATAATCCGGTAGCGGTTTATACAACACATATTCTTACCAAATTTCGTTACTGTAGCATTTATAGTTTCCGAGTAAATAGGCTGTGACAGACGGACAGACGGACATCATGACGAATCTATAAGGGTTCCGTTTTTGCCATTTTGGCTACGGAACCCTAAAACAATAAGGCATGTAAAACTTAAACTGTTAATTCACACTTAATATTCTTTTGTTGTAAATGTTTTTTCGGGGAAACCTTAAAATGGTTTGACCGATTTCGGTGATTAATCCTGTGAAGGCCGAAGTAATTTTCGTGAGAATTCTAGGCTTGAAGTTACTTATAAACTTCAAGCCTTCAGAAAAAATCATTCTGGAAATATAAAAAGTATTTTTTTCTTGAAATGTTAGAGCAAAATATGTGGTAAAATTCTGGAAGTTATCATCATTTACCCATAGGGATGTCGCATAAAATTCTCACGAAAATTACTTCGGACTTCACAAGATTAATCACCGAAATCGGTCAAACCATTTTAAGGTTACCCCGAAAATACAAAAAACTAAGTATGTGGATGCACATAAGATACACTTCTAGATTCCGTTTAATTCTTCCAGGCCATTATTGTAAATAAAACCGTTTATAGCCGTTTTGCCTACGGAACCTTAAACACCCAAGTGCGTTTTTCCCATAGTACTGATATAATGGATATGCATTTCATGTATTTAGATAAACCGTACGAATGGCTGCTTTTTATTATCTCTTATGGCCGGTTGCTTTCTTGAATTGGTAAGTGAGAGAGATTTATTATTATGAATACCTATAACCGATAATGACGCGTGCGACGTTTGACAAGTTTAGTGCAGTACCTACCTAACATGAAATGAAATATTTTTTTTCAAATATACGAATAGACAGACGCGCAATGGCTTTTGATAAATAGGGTTTGTGTACCTACATGTAAATAAAGGCACATACCTACATCGGAGCGAAACATGTGACAAGAAAATTATGCAGCAAGTTAAAGGTTGAAAACCCATTTCATTTTTCCTCATTTTACCTTATCAATGCAAAAAATAATTTAACTAAATTCTTTCCGTATATTTGAGCCCCTGTGAGTTTTTGTTTAAGCGCGGTATCTACTTACTTGTGGGAACAAGTAAGTAGATCGACATGTCGAGAATGGAAATAAATGTAGTCTAGTTGAGCTAGAACATCCCTCGTCAGTCGGTAAGTACTCATACCTGTTTACATATTTATATGGCCTAGTCATAAATACATAGCCTACAATATATATATACAGTACAGCCTACAATATACAATACATAGCCTAGTCATAAAGACAGTTCATCTCGTTTTGCAATATGTAGTGACAGGAAATTGTAAGGACCCCGCGACGAGCGAGCGGGGAGCGGTAATAACGGAGGCTGCGTCGCACTTGTTGCTGTTACACATTCCTGGTCCTACAGGCTCTCATGGGGAAAAGCAAACCTGTGTAAGCAGTAAGCCCGAGAAGGGGCTCGACATATAAAAGAGATGGTGTGGCTGGCGCGTGACTCAGTCGGCCGCCGTCGACAGCTCAGCAGCCGCCGCTTCCTCGACTACTCATAACTCGCAAGCAGTCAGGTGAGCTCGGAGCCGCCTCCTCGATCGAGTTCGGTCCGCGCTTTCCTCCACCGGCGGTAGTTTCCCTGCCCGCTCAGTCTCACGGAAGGCGCAGACTGTGAACGTCGCTCGGTCGCGCCGCCCGCCGCCCGCCACTCGCGCCGCGCTCGCTCGTCGTCGCCGCATGTCGCCCGCGTAAGTGTTCTAACAACAAAAACAAACAATCGGACACTACTTCAATGAGGTAAGTTCATAAATCAGTGGTTTTATTTGGAAGTGCTAAGTGTCTTGTCGTTGTGCTTTGCGATTTACGAGTTGTTTTTGAGGCATAAGAAGTCACTTTTAGGAATTTGAGTTATAAGACAATAGATGCTAACTGACATTTATTGAATAGCCAATTGGAATTATTATTTAAGTATATTTTATATCAGGTAGGTATTATAAATGTGAACGTTAGCTCTGCAATATGTGTTCGACTAAGTCATACCTACAACAACTAAGTTCTCAAGTGGACAACAAGTTAAGGCTGCGAGCTCCTCCGGGATATTTAACTGAACCTGAACGCTGCCTAATTATTCTGCTTCATTTATGATAACAATTAAAATCAAATTACGTAGCAATTGACGAAGTGATTACTGTTGTACCTACTTTATTATCTATCCATACACGTAATTATTAGTAAAGATTCGTATAAATATCAACAATATTTTCAATGTTTTGCCTTTAAGGCCGAATAAACTTAGACGCTTACGTATGTTTTAACTGATAACCGTGTAAAATGCGTAGTACCTACCTAAATATTGCTATGCTTAATAATTATATCTGACATACTTACCGATTAATTGGGCTTCAAGGTATCATTTCTGAGAAAATAGTGTGACACCTGTTTTACAGAGTGCGCTGCTAAGCTAAGATGGTTGGAATACTAAACTAGTTATGTAGATATAATGTAGTAGTAACGCGCCAATATCAAAGTTTTTCTCGTTACAGTGCAAAGCTGTCACGAAATTTAGTCTAATAATTTCATGAATGTATGACATGTACAGATTTCGATAATTATTAATGTTATAATGTCATCAAAAGTATACTGCATATATTCTAAGTACAGTCGAAGACAGAGTAAGTTATGTTATGTTATACGAGAAGGCATGTAAATAGGTACATAATTCTGGCATTAAGGGAAAAAAAAACGCAACGGCAGTTAAAAATGGAAAAGAAGCCTATGAAATGTGAATAAATTAATCATCACGTGTTTTGGTAGCAAAATACCGAGAGTACTAGCGTTTGTTAAGAAAATAATAACAGGTTAAGACTCCGGGTTACTAAAGCTTTGAGCGGAGGACCGAGGAGCGTATTCTCGTACCTCATAATCTAATAAATAGGCTTATAGCCATACATTTTCTTATTATATAAGTTCGTGACGTCTTCATGTTGTTTCTATGTCGCATGTTTACGTAATACCTATCTTTAATAATTATCTAATAAAAACGACGTTGGGATTTTATTAAATAATATTTTTTAATTCAGGAAGTGGTTTTTAGGCTATTTCAACTGTTGCAGATATATTCTCACATCTGAGAATATATCTGTCACAGTGGCGAGTATTCGTTCTCAACTGTTTCCTGTCTATTTAGTAATTTTACTGTAGCAATCATATTTTGTTGTACGGGTTTAGGTTTATTCGTATGTTAATTATTTACGTAGACACAACATAAAAAAAACATAGAAAAAGTACAAGAATCTGAATTGTGTTAATTTATAAAAAAATTATATTTAAAATTTATATTGTGGTTGTTTGGCACACGTGCTCTTCATACTTATATTGAAAGTTATTTACTATCGACAAACAGCCCATTAAAAAAAATCTGCTAACCGTTAACGATTATCATACAATAAGATTACGATACATTATATTTAATATGATTATTTATTAATTTAACCCTTTTCATGGCAAAATTAAAACAAATTGTGTGTTCTAGCATCCGCGGCAAAGTGTAGAGCAAAAAAATCATATCTATAAAAAATGCATAAAGAGGGTAACATACAAATGTTGGAATTGGCCAATATTTTGGCAGACCTTTTGAATGAGTGATATTAAGAGTTACTCATTCAAATTTTAAAGGTAATCAACAAAATCATTGATTCATCATCAAAAAAGCAATTTATAGGTTTTTAAAGAGTTTGGAGTGGCAGGCGTACATTGGCTACGGTAGTAGGAGTGCTTGCCATCAGACAGGCCGTATACTTATTAGCTACTGTTGTGCTATAAAAATTGCTCAACGTAAGTTTAGTTTACAGATATTTTAATTATTAGTTAACTACCCCAAACTACACATACTCGTATGTGCAGGTACTAATTAATAATAAATACGTGTAGGTACGTGCTTGCATACGCCAAACTTTTGATGATCATGTCTACGACTACATATCTAGTTATACCTATTAATAAAATAAGTAAATAAAACTCACATACTGCTACTGCTATTTTGCTGTTAGATGGATTAATTGAAACGACAAGGGCACGTAGGCGGTCTCCGCGAAAGTAGACAAAACTTGTTGATATTTTCTTTCACGGTGTTGTTCATAACGACTGGATTCCTTAATTAAGTAGTAATAAGTAGGTGGTTAAAAGAAGATTAAGAATAATATAATATTACCTTTAACTTCATCTATCTAATAATATAAACGAAAAGTGATTTTACACCATGATAAAACTCGCGTGTGAAACGTTGAAATAAAGACGCTAATGTAATAAATATAAGACAATGACAGATTCTTACGGAAAGTCACTTATCCATTGGTATACATTATTATATATATAGTCATATGATTTATCATTTATTATACGATTGAATGGCAACTTGGCTAGGTATGCAACTATATTCTTGTCAATCTTGGCTTAAAGTAATTGATTGTTATTAGATAACGTATGCGGAGTGAAATTTGCACAAATTTTGAACAAGTAAAAACAAAATAAAAAAATTAAATTTAACTTGTGTCTCAATGCTAAATTAATTTGTATACAATTGTTAATTAAATTGGATAGTTTTGTCGGGTTTGGCATCTTTCTTTAGAAATTATGGCCAATTGAGTAGAACAATGTCGCACAACTGCATGTATTTTCCACAAGACACATTTGCTAAGCCCAAAATCGACGATGATTCTGATTTTTTAGAAGAAGGCAAGATTTGAAACACTGTTTTATAAAAATCTCGCATTCTTTTCGTTTCCAATAAATGATATTAGAAACCCTAGTGTAATGTAACAATTTGGCTACAGCCACTTTTCAGAAAGAGCTCGAATAAAGGAAATTACGTTAACCCGAATCACAAAATCGAACAGGGAGCTCAGAAATACTTCTAAATATGACAACAAAATTGATGAAAAACATCCTCAAACCATGGGCATTACGAAACATAAACAAAGAGCAAGCCTATCAACACGGAAAATAAAAATAAACAACTTTGAAAATATGACTTCGCCATTTGATCAAAAAGTGTAAAAAACACTGCTTTTTCAGTAACGGATGTCACGGTGAACGACTTATAGCTAATTTCAATTAAATATTTTTAGCATAATAAGTAAGTATCAATAGACCAATTAACAAGAATATGAAATATAATGAGCAAAGGATTTTTATTTAAAAAGTTTTCCTACAGAAGATAAAATTAGAGGCAAGAAAAATGCTAACATTTGTTTTTTCGACATCAATGGATAAAGTATCATAAAACTAAAGTTATACACTTTGGATTCAAGTAGTTTTTATCTTGCATGAATACTTGTTAAAATCGATATTAAAAAACGTACATGTTCAAGAAAATAATAATGATATCATTTATTTAATATAATATTAAACTTTGTGCAGATTTCATTCCGCATACGTTATGAATTTTAAGTCCATGATCAAGAAAATAATAGACTCATGGGTTTACATTTTACCATCAAATGGTGGGTTATTTTTTTTACACATTTATAACCTTAATATTTTAAATATTGTTAATACAGGTGATATTGCTTTGATTTGCATATTTAACTACATCAAATATTTAAATAAGACATGTTTTACTGCAGTAATCAACAAAGATAATAACCAGAGATTATCACGTTACAAGTATGTATATCCTTTTGGTTCATTTAGGGAAACTTTGTTGTACTAGGGTGTACTAGAATTTCATGGAAATACTTAAACAGTCCATAAATTTTATACAATAAGGTAATGGGATTGATGCAAGATTAGTATTAAAATTTAGTAACTGTTGCTGTTTTGGGTGATACTATTAGTCCGTGGGCTAGTCGGCCTGAAATTAGAAAACGGTATAATTTGGGGGTACCAAGTGTCCTTTTTACAGTAGTTAGACAACGGTTGGTTTTAGCAATATGGTGTATATGCAAAATATGAAGCTTACAGATATGCCTTTAATTTTGTTCAAGAGAGTAATCAGATATATTTAATAGTTCTCGAGATATACTTGATTTTGTAAAACTTGAGATCCACCATCTTTGATTGGCCCCCATTTTTGTTAGGTAGCACTTATAAATGGCAATCTTGCATTTTTGACGTTTTTATAAGCTTACCTAACAGCCGTGAAAAGGAAAATTTGTAGCTCCTAATTTTAACCATACCTGTCATACAACGGAAATCTTGAAATAGCCCGTATGCCTATTAGCTACCACTGTGAGATGTCTATCATACTTTTTTAACATCCTTATGAATATGTCTAACTACTGTAAAAAGGACGCTTGGTACCCCCAAATTATACCGTTTTCTAATTTCAGACCGACTAGCCCACGGACTATATAAATAATAATAAAAACAATCGAATATTAGAATACCTCATGCCGTATACTATTATTCGAATACGAAAACTGCGTAAAGAGTGAATACATAAATAGTAAAAACCGTATCCTTTCACCACTTAGCTCTTAAAATTAGGATTCCGTCTGATAATGTGTACGGCGGCGATCCTCTCCTCGCACGGTGAGCTCGACCTTACGACTCGCCGCAGCTCCTGGCTTGCCTGCGTCATATTTACACCTCTAGTCGACCATAAAAATGTCTATATTTTCCGAGAGCAATCCATCCCATCATCGTAAAATGCGTGTGGACGCCGGCAGTAAAAGCAGCACTATAAAGCAACATCTTGCTGGTTCATTTCTCACAATCACTTCTAGATAGTCTTGATTTTGAATTCAAACATCGGATTTTTTTTTATTGTTGGCGCCTTCAGAGGTTCTCTATTTTAATAAAGCATAGCTTACTGCAAAATTATAAAGGCGGTACGCTTTTCAAATAAATGATAATGATGGTAATGGTACACGATTAATAAATTTACCTCGTATTTATAAATTTGAAACAGTCATTTGGACTAACAAATAATACTTAAAATCAAGTTACTTTTTCTTCGACTGTACATGCAAAAAAAATATTTTTAAAGAAGTATTAATAGTACTCTGTAAATAATAAATCATAAAAAAGTTTTTAATTTCTAGGGTAAATCTACGAGAATCACTATAGGTATTATTATAGCGTTACATAGGTCAGGCATACGGAAAGGCCGTGGCAGGATAAGGATCATCTTGTGCCTTAACAGCTTATTAGTAAGTGTTATATAAAATATCTGCATCAGCCACTTCTTTATTTAAAGAAAAACTAGAAAACAAAATATTGTACATACCTAGTTTTATTTAAATGGAACGAATTATTTCGTGTTTGTATATTTAGTAGCCTTAGTTAATACCCGCAAATTGTCCATCTAACCCAGATAACAGTGCTTATAAAAAATACGTGTATTAAAATGTTTTTCGTACTTACAAAACAGAGACACCTCCATTTTTTTACTTATAATAGGTAATTTATTAAGGTTTAAGATATATTTAATTCAAGCTTCTGACAATGGTGCGTCATAGAAAAGTAATAGGTAGGTACTAAACTCTACTAAAATTATGAGTTAATTGAGACCGAAGAGAAGTTTCTCAATAAGACATTTTTTTTACCTATGCATGTTACTCCGAGTAACGTGAATCCATTTTTAAATCAAATAATTGTAGGTATTGTGTAAACCTGAGATATTCCCGATGGCATCGATTCCGGGTCTGATGATGGGATCTTGGAGAAATTCGCTGAAGTCGGTTTTTTTTTTAATTTGGTGACTATTCAGTCAGTGGCAATTGAAACATAAAGATAATAGTTCTTAATACATTGTAGGCAATATTTTGCTGTCTAATGTGTGGCTAGTAGCTGATCGGAGACTTTATTTGCTTTTATAAATACATAATTTTACTATCGCACCATTACAAAAAGCTTTAATTAGATATAGCTCAATAAAAAACATATAATAAGTTACTGATTTATATGGACAACTTGCAGGTAAGAATTAAGGGTATACAAGCCCCGATGCAGTGGAGTTCGTCTAGTTCGAAACAATTTTAAAAAATTTTTGAATATTTTAAAAATGATCACATTATGCTAATGATAAATTGTATGAACGTTAGTCATGGTTAATGTACTACATTTCAAGAGACACAACAATCTGAAGTACGCTTTTGTTGTTTGATAAATCGATTTTAACAAACCAGTGTCTAAATTATATTTTCGTTCACCACCGTAATTCCGCGCTTATAAGCCTGATGCAAAATTCGCAGTGCATCAGGTGTACCATGTCGTCTTTAATATTAATGGCGTTCTTTACATTCATTGATTATTTACAAAAAAAAATTGTGGAAAAAATTAAAAAAAAATACCTCTCGTAAAATAGTTTTTTTTTTATTCTGATTTATTAAGTCCAAATATTTTATACTCAAAGAAACTACTTTAGTACTAATATTGAATAGTGAAGGTTTTGTCTCTAAACCTTTTCCCCGGATGAACGGGATAATCTCGAAAAACTGTCTAACTGTACGAGAACATATGCATCGAGGCTTGTACGGTGTTGTTTTACTACCGTCAAATTTAACAGGCTGCTTGGTATATTGAAGCTACCTACAGAATAAGTAACATTAAGTTATAACAAAGGTTACAATGCACTTATTCAGTCATTAAACTATTTTTTGTAATAATTACAATAACAGTAAGAGTTAAAACATTAGTTTCTTAGAGTAATTAATTGTATGTGATCTATATATTAAGCCTCCCTTAAATTTAATGTACATAAATAAAAAAAAATATGCAAAACAATAATTTATTCATACCTTTAAAATATAACTGCTCGTATAAAAAAAATCTTTATTAAAAAAATAAGAAGAAGCGTATATTGAATTGTTGTATAACATTTGCTAATGACTGGACCATAATCAGAAAAAAAAATGGCCGTACAGCTGTTAAGGCACAAGATACTCTCTTATCCTACCACGGCCTTTAACTTTAATTAATTATTTCCAAAACTCACAAAACGATTGGTAACTGACGCTAATAAAAAATGTCGTTTTTTAATTTAAATTAATACTAAATAGGTAGGTACCTATGTGGATAAAAAAACAACAATTTGTAGCTCTAATCGCACTAGCTCCTAAAAATAATATTCTACGAAATAATAAAAGATGATGTAATGGCAAAATACGATTGAGGGTAAATAATAAATCCTGCTCATATTGATTGCGGTTACACTCCAGGGAATCCCGAATAGACTGAGCAAAACGAAAACCGAGATGGGACATTCATATCGAGAATATATTCTAATGTTAAAATGGCTTGTTGCAGGCTCTAGAGCGAACCAATTCACTAAACATGTTTACATATAGATCTTATCTGAGACGATAGTGATTTGATTTTGTTTAAGAGACTCAACAAAAGTACCTTTGTAATACTTATATACGTATGCAACGATTCGAGTACTTAAGTAGTTCGAGGCTGATAATTATACAGGAGACCGAAAGATTAATGTTGAATTCCTGAGAATATTTAGAGTATTTAATGTTATATAAAATTTCCTGGATTCGGCATGGTTCCAAAGATAATTAACCTTTTTTCGAAAAAAGATTTTCGACGTAAAGCTCGTCATAAAAGTTATTTTTGATTACAATGCTACCACAATGTGTTCTAATATTACCACACCTTTTGCCTGACAATCAAAAAATAAGAATAGACTTGGCGAAAAAACCTGTTCCTGGAAAAAAAACATTTAATAAAATAATTTTAACAAATTGTTGTTATGATATAAAGTATCAGAAACGTTAAAAAGTATTCAAAAAGTAAAAAATAAAGAATTTTCTTTTTGTGGAATTTGACATTAGGTTTCATAATATGTTTTGTTTATTTTGATGTCTAGAATGCATAGTTAAAATCTTTCGGTTATCTCGCCAGCACCCTGTATAGTGAATATAGTAAGAACTTCAGGAGCGAGAGCCTAAGCCTTTTTTATAGTAGGAAGGAAGCTCAGCACTCAGTAATACCTGATAAAATATTGCAGCACTATAAAAAAAACTCGCACGCTACAACTTTACTTAGTACCTAGATACAAGTTTTCTATTGATGGAACTGATCGCTACTTACAATGCCACGAGGCATCGTGAGATTGTAAACCGGAATGTGTATTACTGCGTATTACTGTCGATGCTGTGATGTCGTTCGATTTACCGGATAGGCTGCAGTGCGACCGGATCACTCCACAAAACATGAATAAAAGATATAAATAAAATATACTTCATGCCATGTATAAAATATAAAAATACACAAGGATGCATGCATTTATATCTAAACTAGAAAAGCTTACAATTACAGACACAGACCTCTGCTCTGTGAAAAGTAAAACCACAACGTAACAGTAATAGAGTAACGCGAATTTAGAACCGTAGAGTTAAATACATTTTGCGTGTTAACACTTTTTGCAAAGCGATTGTTAGGTACCACAAATATTGTCATAATTCATAATGTCACATTCAACCTATTAAACCTATTCAACAACACCCATACATCATAGGGTTGAAGCTCACGCAGTTTTCGTCCATTCAGTTAAAGTTGGTAGTACTTAGGTACATATTTTGAACCATATTTTTAGACTAAATGTTGCCCCTTATACCAGATAGTACGCAATCGTACCAGAATCTTTTTGGATTAAAAAGTGTTAGACCACGAATTGTGCTCTTCGAAAAACTGTATATTAAGATTTTCTTACTTTTTCTACGAAGATTATCTTTTCCAAAGATATAAGAGCAAGCTCGACCGATTGTTTTTCCCCGATATCCCAGTTAGCAAATTCCAATGAAATCATTGGAGCAATTTCCTTTAAGAGAATTGCTATATTAAAGGTATTAATTACCACTAAGGTACAATATGTAACTACTAATTGAACTCGTTAGCCTCATTAACGTTTTGTTGATCTGGACCGTAGGCGGACGATAGCAAAAGTTTTACCTGATATCTACATTATTTCAACACATATTAAATAATTATGTTACGAGGTAGCATTTTAATACCGCCTTGCATTGTTTAAAGCACTAAATTGTATTCTAGTCATAATAGGTTGGCTGAGGGCTGACTTTCCCATCTTCCATTGTCAGTCAGATAGATTTTAGCTGTGTAATTTTATTTTTTGACTGATTACCCTGAGAAAAGAATTACCTAGGGATTTCAAAACAAGCCTAAAATAAATGTAAGTAACTACCTATCCAATCAATCGTTATACATATTTTGTAATTGTAGCTTAACACCAAGTATTATTATATCGGACACACATGCGATATGCGTATTACGATCAGAGTAGGTATGTAATGTTTCAAACTTGAAAAGATCCCAAATACATGATCGCTGGAAGTTTAAAGTTTGCGCCACTGAACGAATGATAATGTGCTACAAGAAAACAAAAATAGCGTCTATTATTTCACTCAAACGATTGTAAGGAAGCAGTATTGGCATAAACAGTTCGCACCGGCCTCTGGCAGGGGCCTGAGTCTGTAGCCGCCGCTTCGACCTTATTTCAGCAATGATCGCCGGGACTGCGTCACGGCCACGACGTGGAATACCATCTGTTCGATTAAAACTCAATTGAATGACATTTATGCTTATTGAATACTGATTTGTTTCCATTCTAACTATAAAAGCATTGATAATGGATAGATATCGCAGAGATTGGAATCGGATATATTTTAGCTCGTTTTATTGCTACTCCATTCTCTAAGTTCGTAGTTTCTAAAGGACTGCGTAAATATGATAATGATACGTACATAAATTATTCAATTGCACCAGTACCAAGGCACCATAATAATGAAACAGTTGTTGAAATGCATGTGTGTACTCTCAGGGTGACCCCCTTTTAAACAGATGATTGACATTGAAAATTAAGTTAAAACTAATAAGGTAATACTATTGTCTGATTAGAACGCGATAAATTGACTCTAGGTAAGTATAAGATAAATACACGAAATAAAATAAGCGTGTAATATTATAATAACAAAATATTATTATATTTTCTTCGGTTATCATGATAATTATTCATGGAATAAAATTATTGTAACGGATTATATCACGTATATTAATTAATTTAAGTAATATTAGTTTAACCTAATCCATTACTTATTTTTCGCAGGTATACGCGTTCTAAATATCTTTCAAATTGCGCAAAGACACTATATAATAATTATTAAAAATCAATAAAAGCACTATTTTTGACTAATAATAAGTTAATAACCCATCAGTTCGAACAGTAATTTATAATTTTTTTTTATAATTGGATTATAACATAAAACCGTAGTGGTTAATAAAATAAATGTACCTATGTATACATAGATCACTGCACCGGCCATCGATTTGAACGTGTCATTATCATTACCACTATGTTGTGTTGGTGCGGTAGGCAGAGTGGAGAAACTGGTATTAACTTGATAACTTCGCAGGTTTTTTTTTTGTTAAACTATCCCTATTTGGTGTCTGATGTTAACTTTTAAGTTAAGGCTGGATTATGGTTGGCACGGCAAAGAGGTACGCGATAGACCACCAGCGCAGAGCTTTAATATTTTTATTTTACTCATCATTAATTATTATCATAGTGACAAATAGTCATATAGCGATACACACAAGTTCTAAAGGGCGTTTTCATTACCCGGGCCGCGTAAACATACATACATGGGATCAGCACGTGCCGTGAACATTTTTGAAAAAAAAAACGTAGACGTTCGACATTGTTTCGGATATCGAAAGCAACACTTACAGAAGCGGTCGTCGGATGACTGAAGAAGAACGGCATTAATATATTGGGATAATATTTTGTGTTACATAAAATAAGTTTTACTTTAGGTTAGTTAAATAAATGTCCACAGATCAGTACCTACCTACTTGCTTCGCACATTTTACTTACCTGCAATTAAATCTGCCCGTGGCGTTATTAAGAGTTCGGTACTTATAGCTTTTTTACGAATTTGCTCACCTTTGTGATACTATATTGGAGTAACTAAAAATAATCCAGCTAGCATTTTAGCATAAGTATAACGGAAGATAATTTAAATTCCAACTGAATAACGTTAACGTTACGATTTACTCGACACGTAAAGCATTAAGTATATCGCGCTCGCACTTGTTTAGTGGAGCGAGCGCGACTTCCTGCTTTACGTATCGAGTAAAACCGAACGTTACCGACACTTGCAAAGTCATGGTACGACTGTCGACTACTGGATGCTTAGCCAAGTTGCCAATCGCTAGCGCTTAGTACCGTATCGTAGTTTTCCCTCTCTGTCACTCTTTCATATTAGTGCGACAAAGACAGTTAGCTGCCTTTCGCTTACGATAGACGATTAAGCGTTAGCGATTGGCAATTTGGCTAAGCACCCTGTAGTCGTACTATGAGCTGCCGCGGCATTTTTAACGCGCGTTGACTTTCTATCCGCTCGTTCGCACCAATACGCGAGTAGAAGCGGGATAGAAAGTAAGCCCGCGTTAATAGCGCCGCGGCTGCTCATGGTAGACACTGCACACTGGCTTTTGGATCAACAAATATCAAAACGCTCTTAGCATCGACATAAACGTGCGCGTGATTCGGTCTAACATTGCTTTACTATCGATACAGCTGCTCGTTTTATTTTGCATTGATAAAACTAAGTACTTAAATGTTATAATATAAAAATAAAATGGACGATTTAGTGCATAGCTAGTACCCAGCGGTAAATACGATATATACTCCTGCCAACAGATTCGTACTTAATGTGAAAATTCTCTACAAAATCCAATGATCTTCGCATTGCCAAAAAATGTACGCATGTGATCTCTCTTATTGAATTATTCCGTGTCGGATCCTATTATTTCGCAAGATCAATTGACACCAGTTCACCTCTGATTAATTAGTATTTAGTGCCTACATATTGATTTTTTTCTTATTTAAGGAGGTACCAAATATTCAGTAGTTATTACCTACGGTATGGACATTACACGATAGGGATAATGAAATTACATTTCTCTCTCGCCTCCGAATATCTATCATTTAAAGCAAACCATCGAGGTGAGGGACGGACGTCCGTCCGTCCGTCCTCCCGCGATAATTCCCAGTGGACGGGAAAACTGGAAGCGGCCAAGTACCCTTACCAGTGTCCTATTGCTTACTATGAGCTACCGCCTTTACTTTAACCCAGACTTACTCTCTGTCCATCCCGCTGATACAGCGGTCCGTGTGTGATAAAAAGTAACTTACACCGTCTAATACATTTAGCTTACGGTAAGAATATAGGCCGTACCAAGATTTGGCAAGTATCGGTTACGTTAGGTTTTAATCGCAGTCCCGTAAAGCTGGACTGCTTTACGTATCGAGTAAAACCCGCGCGCTCGCTCCAACAAATCAGTTCCAGCCCAGCGCGACAGAATGCTTTAGATACGTATTGAGTAAAACCTAACGTATACGTTACTTGACAACTCATAGTATCAACACTGTAAGGAAAGAATTAGCAGTATAAATATAGCTTTATAATACCTAGGCACTAAATATTATCATTTGCTACAAAGTATATGAAATGTCGTCACCGAATAAATCTATCCATCTTTTTCATATTCTTACGTACTTTTAAGTGCAATGCAAGATATCTAGGTAAATTGAGATCGTTTGAATTCCAATTAACTATAATTTTATACCAAGAACTACGTCTATACGTACCTATTAGCTTAGACGCAATAATCCACGAGTTAATAAAATAAACATCTAGGTAGGTAGGTTATCTTGATTAAATATCTTCTCGTGGCGTCGTTGACCGCCTTGCACCTTCGACTCCAGTCTTCACCAATTTTACCTACCAACTTACGAAGACCTCGCTCAGACTAATGTGGGAACCAATTAGTTGAATAGGTACCTATCCGTTGTTGTTTTTAGTGACTTCTTGTGTATGGTTTTTACAGCATGCATAAAACATAAAAGTTAAAAACGTAATTTTCGCAATTCAGAATTTATAAGCCCACATCCGCTTAGTTTTCTTTGTTGTAATAAACCATGGCGAGGATTGAGTTTGCGTAATCTTTTTGGATGGTGCCCTTAAAGAAGAAGACTGTAGTTTCATCCGGGATCGAGCTCTATACGGTCTAGCCAAACTCATTCTTAAGTTTCTTAAGAAATATTATGTATCTCATCAAATTTACGATATACGAAACTTGGGAGAGTCCTGCACAATTATATGCAGCCATTCTGAACAATTATATTTCTTCGAATATTGTTATAGGCGCTCGAATAGGACATTGAATATTTAGGTGTTTATCCGTTTATCCACTTTTTTTGTTATATATGTAGGTATACATTATACATATACGTAAGAATATATGGTACTCGTATGTCATCACTAAATAGTGTATCTTTGCCGTAACAAATAGGCACTTTTTGTAGTTAACCAGCGCTGACATACTACGAGTATGACGATAAAACTCTATGATGTAAAACGTTTCCTTATTTAACAAACGAATCAAGACTTTGAAAAATAAGATCGTTGCAACAGAAAGAAGAATCCCGTAAATAAGCCGTCAGCGCGTACCTAATGTACTTAAACATTCTCTGAAACTGCTCACAAACGCAGTGAGGTAAAGTAGGAAACGGCTCATTAGGCATCACATGCTGATATGTTGCGAATCTTATCGCCCTTGGTCCGGTCACTTACTTCTAGATGAATTCGCTGCTTGGTTTAGATCACCAAGACGATTGTCTTGGATAACTTATGTAGATTCTGATTTTTGTCATGAATTAAATCAGATCTAGTCACTCTTCGAAACTAAACAGGAATGCTACTCATGCCGGTATCTTAACTCAATTTAATGGAAAAACACCCGTATGCAGAGTGAAAGGAAGGTGACATTTCCATAAATTGATTGCTGTTGATCCGAGGTTCAGTAAGTATAGCGACGATATTATTATGTCGTAGATACGCGGAAAAATGAAACTAGAAAGTCAAGCTTGGTGGAATGGGCAGGGAAGATATAAAACAGCGCTCCAATGTAAATCAGGTGGCAAGACGAGTCTTTGTGGGACGATTCATTGAATGCAAAAAAAATTCTAAATTTATATAATATAAATCTCGGTACAATGCCACAAGGGCCGATCTTAGATATAGGTTAGGTTAAGTAGATTAGTTAGATTTAATCTATGTACATAAATTGTAGTTTTGAAAATAAATATATAATATATATAAATAAAAACAAAAATTATTTACCTACAAAAATAAATTATAAAATAAACACTAAACAATGTAGTAAATAATAACTAATAACATTTAAACAGTTCCTCGTATATAGCAGTGTTGTAAAAATACTGGCGGAGATTCCTCGCAGTATTGCAATGCATAATTATACCTACGTTGTGCGAGGAATCCGCCATTCTGCAAAAGGTAAATTAATATTTCTTAAGGATTTTTTGGGATTAATGAACCTAGAGTACTCGTACTCTCGTTACGCGTGACGGAATCGCCCCAGTTCAACTATTGTCTCCATGGAAGGTGTTGACTAAAATACATGGATATTGCATTGTATTCATGAATCGCATTGACCTAAAGGCACAATTGTCTCGTAGACCAACAGGAAGGTTCCTTGAAACAATATCCGATGTAGCGAGTAACAATCTAGGCTGCAATTTCCTTGGTTGCCTTGCTTTGCGAGTTAAATATTATCGAACACTCAAGATTGAACTGTATCTAAACAAACATCATTGTTGGGTAATTTGTGTTTTCAGAATCATCCATTCAGATTTAACATGGTCATCATTTATTTATTTGCATTAATGAACAATTTATATTTAACATACCATCGCAAGATTCATAATAAAATGACAACATGAACAGGTTCAGTACTACTTACTTAACTAACGAATCATTTATTATTGCAAACATCGTGATGTCATTTCTAGGCCATATACAGTATGCAGGCATTTATCGAAAAAAATCCTAGGTATGAGATACAGATTTTTAGGCAAAAGACGTGCATATCCAATTATACGATTCAAAATCCTAATTTTAAAACATATTAACTTGCTAAGAAAAGTTCAGTGAGCAGCAATGTACTTCAAAACGAATCGTTAATTAGCTCTTGAAAATGATAGATCGCAGCCTCTCACAGCCTTTGACAATTAAGCAGTATCTACATGCGTTGCATTGCTCAATCGAAGGAAATAATTAACTGTGCAGTATTATAAAGTTAATTTAAATATTTTTCAACGAATTATACTTGAAAACGATTGCTAATAATTATTATTATTACCAATTTTCCTTATAGCAGCGGTCGTGATAACTCTGTATTATAGTATACATATAGTAGGTACCTTAATACATTATCATATGACATAGAAACTAAACTTGCCTACAAAATCAACTCGTATTTATGCTTTAGTAGTTAGGAGGCAGTATAGGTAATTATATGTATTGGTTCTCACAGTGCTCTTAGAGCACTATAGTTGTTCATTCGTCAGAATATCCTATAATGGAAAGTGGGTTGGATCGTATACTTTTTATACCTCATGAAAAAAACAAGTACCAATTTTAAAATTCAGGAATGACATAGTAAAACTACTTAGTCAGTGCCAGCTCTTTTACTCGACTTCCAGCTATCTTAACTTCTTATACTTATATTTTCTGATGCATAACTAAGTAATATACTGTAACTTGTAACGGTAAAACCAAATCAAAGTCAGTTTAATTTTACTAAATAATATGTTTTATTCTAAAATAAATATCTTCTAACTTCTTAGTTGTAGTAGCTGTTAGGCACTTTTCACCTATCTATTTATATTATTATTTTGTATAAATATAGTACTTACTTATTCGTACGCATTTATGGGCACACTTAAAAATAAAATAATTAATTATTTATTTGAAAGTACGAAATGACTGCTTACATTTTGTTACGGTTACTAGTGCTTGGTACTTACAATTTTCTACCGAAGTTTTTACACCGCAGAGGCGAAGCCATTCGTCGGCGATTAATTTTGCCTCCGGGAACCGAAAAAACTTTCATCTCCCATTTTCCCATCACGCTTTTATTTTTGCATCCTTTAATAGAGCAACGCATCTTGATAAAAAAAAATTGAAAATCACCCGCAAGTTTGACAATCGCTGCGTAAAATGTCAGTGACAAGGAACGAAATATATATTTGTAGAATGTTCGAATGAGATGACGACAAACGTCATTATGTTGTCTGTGACGTCGATTTAGTGATACCATGGTTAATTTTTGTGACTCCCGTTTACCATATATTTCTTCTGTAGAACCGAGAAAATCTGATGGTATTAATTAAACATTAAGTACTAATTATCTTGTTCAATTAAATCATATTATCTGTTTGTCAGAATACTAAAAGAAAAATTGTAATGAATACATCTATACCCGATCAACTTCAGTAATGATGGGTAATATTTCCTTGATATTTTAAAGATACAATAAAGTGGCAATACAAAGTTGGTGTCTCCTCTCGGACGGTTTCACCTTGTTTTCTTTCACCATGAGAAAAGTTATAAAACTATTTTTGACATATTTAGATAAATACGTTTTCTCCAATATGCTCGGAAATGTTCGCATTAATGTAGCAAAAACGAAACGCGAAGTACCTTCTTATGTACCAGCTCAAATTAAAAAAAAAGATTTTCATTATTGTACAGTTTTTGCGGCCGCGAAATTGTACTAAAATCCATTAATGTATTGTTTTTTACTTCTTAAAAACTACTTTTGGACTTTGAAAAAAATGCATACAGCCAAATTCTAAAGCCACGACCAAACGCCTGGTCTGGATAGAGCGAGAGACGGCGATCAAATCTATGGCCGTCTCGTTCTATCATGAGTTACAAACGCCTCGGTGTGTCAGGTCGTGTAGGTACGGTTTAATGAAACCATAGATATCGTTACTATTTTTTATGAACGACCATGCATTAAAAAAAAGTTTAGGCGGGAATCATAAGAGATTTTTTCTTTTCAATTGTTATTCAATTTGCAAGAAAAATATTTTGTTTTATTTCCTTGCATGTTTGGAGAAAAGTCCTATATGTGCCTCGGACGGAAATAGAATTTCGTGGATTCGTATGTAATTGTCGGCCTCAGCTTCGCTTCGTCCGACAAAAAATACTCATCCACGAAATTCGCTTTCCCGGCCTCTGCAATAATGTACTATTTCTTTATAGGTAACCTGAATAAAAATTATAACATTTGATGGTATTTTTTGGCTCTTCTTTGGTGCTTAATTGAGTTTTTTTGTTGCAGTGCGGAGGGAGAATATATCGCAACTAATTTCAACAACATGAGAAACAACGTCAAGTAAGTTAGATTAGTATTTGTCTCTACTTTATTAAAGTATTGTGACGGCCACTATAATTATACAATTACTTTTATAATTATAGTGTACAATGTACGTGCGTTATTAAATTCAATATGACTGGCTGCCACTACCTCTAGTTTCTTATTTAACTTGGAAGTGATTACAACGTGCGTAATTTTTTGAAATAGTTATCTATTATAATTTGCAAAAAAAACTACACAAAACTAAGTTCTTCATTTATTGAATTGTTTCACGAAAAAAAAGTGTTTATTTTTTTATATCTCTAATTACCACAAAAAACCTTTCATGGGTTAATTTTTCCCCTGTTATTGTAACGAACTTTGCCGATGTTGTAAAACCTTCGAGTTTACGAGTTGTCGAGTTTAAAAATTGAATGCCTCTATCACTTCTTAAACTTTAACTACCAAAGTGATTTTGAGTAAAAATAATCGCAACCATCCACAAAAACACCTCCTGCATAAGCACCTATGAGAGTACGCGACTTCCGTGAGACCCCACCTCATCCGTTAAAGATTAAGGGTGCCGGTCCGTTTTCCATAATACCACAAAAGCCAAAATAATTAAGTAAAAGTAGGCCCAAATGTTACCATTTTCCACCATTTGGGTTTTCTGCCAAATACTATTTATAGATTGATTAAATGACTAGACTGTCCAATAGTTTTTCTTATTTCATAGCCAAAGTGCTACCAACACATTTTAAGTATAATTTTAGAAACATAAATTGTAGTTGAGTTCAAGAGTTTCGCATCCGACACATGTTTGCTTAACTAACTATATCCAGTCCAGTCTCGCTGGATCTTTAGATGTCTGTCGTAGGTACTACCTAGTTGTACGACAGTAACATCCGGCGAAATCAAACTCACCTACACTTACTTGAGCTGTGAAACTACCCCGGGTAGAAATGAGATTGTTTCCACAAGGGCAATACTTATTCTAGTGCACTTGTGTTAGATTGGTATGACTGGCATAAATTGACAAGTGGATAGTTTTTTCTTAGTTGACTTAGTTAGTAAACAACTTTGGAATCTTCAAGAACTTACAATTTTTTGCTCTAAAATTTGCATGTTTGTCTATATCAAGATACCCGAGTTCGTATTTTAGTCAAAAGTGATTGTTTAATCAAGGAATAATGTGTTTAATGCTCATTCTACGTCATTAATACTACTAAATCCTTATCATTGTTTAGGCAACTCATTCGACAAGTACCTATCCGAAACCATTTGAACAAAAAAAATGTTACGATGTGGATATTTCTTTAAGAGGTTTGTTTACATTGTTCGCAACTTCTATTACTTGTAACAGCTACTTTCTAAAGTAAAACTTACTGACATTATGATACTTATCCATTATATGTATAGATTTCATAAAAATAGAAAGAAAACGCAATATCGTCCACATAATATTAATCCTAGGATATTGTTTTTTAAATTTAAGAGCAATTGGTTACTTAGGGAAAGACCCAAAGTTAATATGAGAAATTGTACCATGGCACATACACTAAAATATAATTATATGTAAAGTATTTGACACAATCTCCCTGTGGCCCAAACCTCATCTAATTTATTATAAATGTAAACCTCCAAAACAGCACCGGAGGTAACATACGTGTAAAATAATTAATACACCTCCGTTAACGTTACACAAGCTTATACCCTATGGGAGTGTTGTGCTGATCTCAAGAATGTCCTACGTTTTTGAAAATCTGTTGATATTTAGGCCACTGTAACCCCTTACCATCAGCGCTTGGTTGTTTTAGTAGAAATCTCTTCCGACTAAAATTAGTACCTATAAAAAAGATTGTGACTACAAGCACTTTTTGTTTTTATGGGGAGAGAAATGCGTTACGCATAACCGCCTAGGTGCGGGAGTTGATCTTACTAATTTTATGTGACAAGTACCTACAGTCGAGGAAATTGAATGTTTTGCACTTTGCGGTTCATGTTAATTTAGTTGTGTTATATGTACTAAGGACGTCCAATGTAAAGTGAGCCATAAACTGCTAAACATTCAAATACAATTTATTTAGTTTATTAGGCCAGGAAGGTTGATCTTGGGTTGTCTTGTCTCGAGCATTAAAGAGGCTCGTTCCGAAATGTAGACCAAAAAAAAATTATCAGATCAAAATCAGCAGAGTTGTTGTACAATGATTGTCCGTAATTTTCAACACATCAAAAGTATGTATCTACTACTTAAGTAGTAGGCTAAATATCATCAGAAGAGTTATAAATACACCCTTATTCACTATAGCCCTCCTAGATACAATTAATACATTTTTCCGTAGTCCATTACTTAATTACAACATTTGAATTCTTGTAAGAAACCAATTCAATTCTTAAGTGAGTGCGAAGGTATAAAAAGCAATAAAAGGTTATCTCTTGTTGTTATGTTAGTACCTGTAATGTATGCACGCTGTGGCCACAGAACAAAGGGCCGTAGTTCAGAGGGAATCAGCCATGCAGCTCGATAACTATCATCGCAACCTTCGACTATTGTAAATATTCAGCATTCACGCTACTTGAACCTCTACTTGGTGATGTGATGATGCCAAGTTTGTATACATTAGATAAATATATACGTGACGTAAATTCGACGTGCTGAAAATGTCCGAACGTGCTAGTCTACCTGATGTTAGTGCGACATAAATGATTTGCTTCTTCAAAACAACAGAGTTCTCAATCCGTAATAAATGAAAAAGTACCTACATACTCCATTTAAATATTGAACTTAGTATTATACTTATATGTCGCCAAAGCAAATATTATCAAGCTTGTCGTTCTTTTCACTAGGTTAGAGTAGTAAGATATTAATGGTACCTATAGGCGGCAGGTCCGCTAAGTATTTATTTTTTATGGTTATCGGATTAAAGATTTTGTGCACTCTTTGTCCATACATAATCCTAAATAAAGCGAGAGTGAAAATGATGAGATCAGATCATTTTGAATACCTCCACCACTTCGCTACTTATACTCTTCAGTATTAAGCGTATCTTTGTAGGTATTTTATACGACTACTTAGGTATTGAGTTGAGTTGGTGGTTGTCGATGCTAATGACTTGCTACATACACTCATTTAATATTCGGGACAAATACCTACTTCATATTTGGTTTCGGCAAAACCTGCCCCTTGCTTTGCATTAAATTTGCATATAATACAGATACAATCCTGATTTATTCATATAAAAATCTGGTAACGTTAGAATACATTAGCATGTCATAAGTGATGTTTTCAATAGATATGTACTGGGGATAATCGGGGTCGTTGACCCCATAAGCCTGACAGGTAACTGCAATCACAGATAACGGTTGATCCCATACTGTTACAATAGTCCTTCCTTGAGCCGGTCCTGCCGCACCGTTACCGCCGCCTCTCGCCGCTCCGACGCGATCCTTTGTGCAGCCGGACCGCAAACACTTTTCTTTACCTCGTTAACTAATGCTTTAATAACTGTTTTGCTCGTTTACCCAGTTTCGAGCTCTAGTAAGCAGATTATCCCCGATTTTTCGTATTTACGTCTTAAATGTGATAAGTGGTCAATAGAGACCTTTTCAATCGGTTTAAGTATTTATTTACAGGTGAAATATTGGCGATGGCAGCGGGTTTACTTAAAATAATTAATTCAGTACAGATTTCCGTAGGTAGAAAATATTTCCATGAGACAAAAAGGTTCGCTGACCCGTCCGAGACATTGAACCTATGTCGAACCGGTCAGATGACATTAAAACCTTCAGTCGACAATACCGAAGCTACGGATGGTTGCATAACACTAAACCTCAAGAGCAACCCGACGGGTTTGGAACTACACCCGTCGGTGTCGTGTGAGGTTTAATTTACATCCACTTTTTATACTCATGGGACTGATGCGTCTCGATTCAGTACCTAATATACTAACACATTAACATTTATACTAATCAGTAACCTGACTACAATTAAATTATTGACGTTATTATACAGCGTGTGTATTTGATACGGGCGAATATTTTAGTGGCGATTACTATCGGACCTAGGGAACCTGTTTTCATAAATTTCTTTAGGAAATTAAGGTATTTTTTTTTTCATACAAAATAATTGAGCACGCGATGTATGGCATCCACTGGTAGCCACATTAATTATTAATAAACTAAAGTGTCATGCCAGTTCGACGGCATACATTACTGCTGGGTTGTACTTTAGAAAACTCATTACACCTAATTAACAACAAAATTTTAACGCAATGACTAGGATCTTATACGATTCGTAGGGCCAGATATTATAGCTGGATTAATTATTCGCCCGTATAAAATACACACGCTGTATAACTTTCTTTTAGAACTAGCATGCCCATTTGATTTGTTACACATAAAACTCTTTAGCACCTAAGTACCTATTAGGTAGCAATTAAGTTTATGGTTGGGGAATGAAAACCAGCGCCCTCACGGAGTTCTAATCCATTTTGCTGCACAAACATGTATTTTGTTATTACTTATTACCTATTTTTTTGACCTATGTTTGTATAAGTGAATAAATTTCTTTTTGTGTATTTATTTTAAATTACGACAGCAGGAAAAATAGAAAGATATATGTATATTATTACATACCAGATAACTTTACATGGTTGTTCTGTTGATTTTTAATTTATCAAGATATTTTTGAGTCACATGCAACATGTACCTACATATTCACCAACATTATAAGACCCAAAAAGACGAACTGAACTTTAACCCAGCACAGCGTAAGTTCCGTTTTCAATGCTAGGCGTAGAGATTAAAAATGACAACTAATTTTGCCAGACTTGCCAGTATCCGTACCGGCTACCTATTTCGCAGGGAATTCCGCAGTATAACCAAGTGGGGGAAACTGCAATTGACGTTTAAATTAAAGAGACATTGTGACGCGTCATATGCATACCATTTGGCCTTAAAGAAGGACAACGAGTTTACGTACAATTTCTCAGAAGAAGCGCGCGGAAGAACAATAATTTTGTACTTACCCGTGTCGTTTGCCTCCGTAAGCCGAACATGGACGCTTCAGTCATATTTAGGACGATCAAGTTCTTCGCAACCACAACCGTAGTTTCAGTAGGGCGTAGCGACAAAAAATAGAATATTGTGAGACTTTAACTCTATAAATAAAAAAATAATGTTACCATTTCATACATTATACTTAAATATTATAATTTGTAGGTTCGCCATTCATGCACATAAACGCAATATTCCTTTGTCAAAATAGCAATGTTCTTGTTTTTCCATAGTAAACCTATCACTGATTGGTCACAATTTGTAACTGTTAGAGCGTTAGAAGGCCCCGGCAGCCCCGTGCGAATGTTAATAGGGTAAAAGCACCAATAGATGACTGCCACCCAGAAGTTGACTGATAGGTCTAAAAATGCAAATAATTAAATTAGGAATAATTTTACACGCCCGGGAGTATTTTTCTCACACGCAGCAGCACTATATCGCGTCTCCCATGCGATTTCCCAGACAATTAAGCCACGCATGAGGCAGTGAGCGGTCGTCGAATTTGCGCTTCACGCCAAAATCGCGTTTTATATGGGATCCTTATTAAGAATAGCCCCAAAAAATTTAAGCTTTCAATTACGTAAAAAATTGAATATGGCTTTTATTTCCTTGATTCACTTCAGTATAGATTTTAGACTAATATCTCTATTGTGTATATTATAAAGAATATTTTTTTTTAATTTATTTTATGAGATATTTGCTGGTCAAGTTATGGTTCCAATATTGTGTGTTCGGGCCAAAAGATGAACGACGGTCAACTTTTGGGCAAAGGCTCGTATTTTCAAATGCTTGTGTAAATTATAATAAAATAGCTAGATGTAACATTTATATATAAAATTACAATCACTTTTATAGTTGATTTTTAGACCAAAAGATGAACGACCCTTTTTTCATGTATCACGTTTTAAAGTAATTTATTTTTGTATGGAAACGGGATTGTTCAACTTAAGAATCGCTGTCCAAAACGTGAACTAGGAAAATTTACTGGTTCATCTTTTGGGTTGGATTCCAATAAATGAATTCGAATCAATTTAGTTCGTTCATTTCGTTGATGCGGTGTCCAAAACATGAACCAACTGATTTAATTGAATGGTTGAATTTGGGAAAAGTTAAACTTGGAGATCAGATTGTTACACATTGTACACCGTGTTTACATTTCATCAAAAGAAGGTTTTTTAGGTTAAATACAATTAATGTATCTAAGAAACTAACGTTTTTACTATGCTCTATTCATCTATTGGAGTCTTGCCGTTCATATATTGGTCTCGCTATATTGCAATTATGCTGGTTCATCTATTGGGGTCAAATTGTTCAGAGATAGGGCACTTTGTTCAACTACTGGGGAATTTGACTCCTTTTTTAATATAATCATTTTTATAAAATTATTGAAGTCTAATACGAGGCATGAAAATAACTTATTCTAAACTCAATTAAATGCGGAATCATATAAAAAAATAAAAATTGATGAATATGAGTTACATCATATAGAAAAAAAAATTCAAAGTTGGGAAAGTTGCTTAACTGTTCATCTATTGGTGATTTTACCCTACTTTAGTCCCATATAGATATTTGATATTCACGATATTTAAATCGCATCGATCGATACAGTAAATAAAACAATGTAAACAAGCCTATTGGAAAAGGTATTATTTCTGCATTAATGCCACGGCCATTATATTATATAGGTACTTACATAAATCGTTTTATTATTACGGTTTACGATTCTATATGAGTCCTTATTGAAATTGTATTGAAAGAAATCAATTATAGTGGCTTGTTAAGCAACTATTGTGTGTATTTTACCTGCACTCGTAACGTAACCACAAACAGTTGCGCAAAAGACTAGTCGTAGATTTGCAACAGCTTAAAAATACCTTTATATTTAAAATAATAGGATGTAGTTATAATTATAGATATTTTCACTTCACACAGTGTTTGACTCCACGACAATTTCGCCTACCTAAATACTTCTTAGTTATAATCAGAAGATGTTTTTTTACAGTTGTACAGAAATTAATACCTAATACAAATTATGAGCCAAGTCAGGTATATAAGCTAGGTAGGTTAAGTGTGTAAAGTTTGCCAGCCCCCGTCGCTTAGTTGATATTTGTCGTAACCCTGTCTACAAAATTGGAGGTTCCGATTTCATATCCCAGCGAGAGCATTTATTTGTGCGTTTATCACAAATATTTTATCTGTTATACTCGTATACCCATCTTACCGTGAGACTATAGTTCTATAGGTCAATTAGAGTAAAATTGTCCCATGATACAATTGTTTATTATTTATGTATTTAGGTTTACTACAGATGAATGAT
>JALPQI010005023.1:0-53151 GCA_025490895.1 Thaumatotibia leucotreta | reverse complement strand
GAATCAGGATGAAACTTTTTAAGTAACTTCAGGCAAGGATATAAATTGTATAAATTTTTATTTTATTGACATTACTAGCGTTAGTGAGCCACTAATCTGCCCGCTTGATTTCATGATAAGCGACACAACTCATTCAATTAATTTCTCAAAGCATTATTGCTTTAATACAAAAAAATCTAATGGGCCTAAATAGTACATTACGACACAAGTGCGAAAAACATGAAATTAGAAACGAGTGGCGATTTTTAAAACACGACCGATAGGGAGTGTTTTAAATCGACACGAGTTACGAATTTCGTTTTTGCACGTGTCTCGTACGATGTTTTTTTAGGTCAGATTGCCCTCCGAAGTTTTGGACCTGACGTAAAATGACCCACTTCTCGCATTAGACAAGAGCCTAAAAAAGGCACCATCTGTAATAAAAAATATAGTTAAATACACTTTCAAAAGGCTCACCTCAACATAATTATACGGGAAGAGCCCTATCCTTCCATGTAGCTCGCCCTCGTACCAATTAGCGTCTATCTGCCTCCTCACATGTATGAGATCCCCTTTCCTGAAGCTCAGCTCTCGCGGCGTCTGCCCGTTGAAGGCGTAAATGGCTCGCGCGACAACCCGTTCGGCTTCGTCGTATCGGTTGAGGGCGACCACGGATTTTTGCGATGGCGTGAAGTTGTCTTGGTGACGTCTGTTTTGCATGTCTTGGAGTTCCTGTAAGACGAATCGGCGGTTAATTTAATTGGATTGAGGAAGAATAGGAAAGATTTGACGGCCTCTGTAGGTTCGGTAATGACCCTTGAGGGCATTTCTTTCTGTGACAAAATATTTGTTTTATTTACTTTATTTTTATTTTATTTATTTATTTTTATTTTATTTTATTATGGCAGTATTCTATGGATTTAAATATCTATCTGTTAAATATATCGTCCCTTAGTAAGCACAACACATTAATTGAGCTTATTGTGAGATTAGCTCGATTTGTGTAAGAATATCCCGTGACATGTATTTAAAAATGGTCTATGACATTACAGTTTACAAATAAAATTCATAGTAATTCATAATTCGAACCAAAGGCTTTAGTTATCTAAGAATTCTGTCTTCTTTCTAAGATTTCTCATGTATTACCTATTTTAACTAACAAAACTATCAGCAAAGGTCAATACCCCATTTAATGTGATACAAACATTGAAACACACACATACATACATGAATATCGTGACTCCCGAAATGGGCGGTACCGGGAGCACTAGAGCATCACGCACACAATTAAAATAATTTTAAATTCCTAAGTCAGGTGAAAATCGTTTTACGCTGTTTATAGGTTCATAAAATCTGTAGTTAAAATACGAAATAGCAGTTTTAATTGGCTCAACACCATGCGAAGCGAAAACCAATTTAAAAATAAGGTACATACATGTATGAAACTTGATAGTGATAAAATAAATATCAAGATTACTTTTATAAGCATTAGGTTGTATTTTTATGAAAATAATGATAATAGATGAGGATAGCTGTCTGTTAAAGAGCACGATATATGTATGAATTTAATTAAAGTTAATATAATCATTAAAATCAATCTTCAATCACACATCTCTCAAACGTCACCTTTATAGAGGCATCAAACATTTCAATGTCGTGTGGATGTATTTCATTTTCCTGTAATAAACATATTGCAAATAAGAAGAGAAACACCACAAAAACTGCCTAGACTAACCATAATCAGCACCGTAAATTGCAGCCCAATTTACATGATAATAAAATAATTATAACAACTAGTTGATATCACGCACTGAGTTGCACTCGAAGTATTCACATCACAATGTAAACACGTAATTGATACAAAAAACGGCGCACGCAATGATCGTTTCTGTCGCACGCTGCCCGTACACTGATGGGGAAACTCTTTTAGCTCTCACTGGACATTTTACCATAACTGTAAATGACAACCTTTATTATTCAGTAACTACGAGCTATATTCCAATGGCATACGTAAAAATAACGACTTCGGATCTTTGGAATACTGTACGGTCAGTTGGTCAACGGATTTTTGTTATTCAAGGTCGCTTTGATACCGGATTTGCGGGATCTCGTTTGTGTTATCGTGTTACATAACATGAATTTTATTTATTATTGAAACTATGTCAATGAATATAACCAATCTAAGGGAATGCCTAACATTAATTACCCCTCACAGAAAACACCCGTTTGCAAGCTTAACTATCACAAAATAGTACATTACGACACAAGTGCGAAAATGAAATTCGAAACGAGTGGTGATGTTTTCAAACACGACCGAAGGGAGTTTTTGCACGTTTTTTTTTTGCAGTTGGATTTCCTTTTTGCACGTGTCTCTTACGACGTTTTTAGTACAGGTGGCCCTCCGAAGTTTTGGACCTGACGTAAAATGAGCCATTTCTCGCACTAGAGCCTAAAAAAGGCACCATCTGTACTAAAAATTCATATTTTTAGCGTCTGAGTAGACGCTATAGTAACCAAGGCGACGAAGGAAGAGAAACAGTTGATCATCCCATTTACACTTTTATACGACAACTCGTACAAAACATTAGGAACGTTACGCATTGCTAGGGGAATGAAATTACATCTCTATTCACGAATCTTCATGGCTTTCTCGGCGTTACGCTCTCCGCCTCTAGCTAATTATATTTACACAAAGGCAAATGCAACAGATATGTATAAAAACTGCATTATCATAAAAATAATTTCTTACTTTAAGATAACATAATTGTTGAAATTTAATAAAAAGTAGGTGCCCTTTACTACATTTGAAGTACAAATTGTTAACGCATTAGGAGGTAGGTTAGTGCCCATAATCGCCACACTGGGCAAGCGAATTGGCAATCGCAGTAGTGTGTTCACTATGACGATATTGATGATGCTGCTGCCTAGCACTAATATGTAATATCGGTCAGTGACACTTGAATCTCTTAGTCGACTCTTACGACACCCACGGGAAGAGTTGGCGTGGTGACAAATGTTTTCTTACTGCCGTCACCACGCGGCAACTACCTCTTCCTCTGTCCTCTTTTACTCTATATAACTTTTTGTCAAAGCAACATTCAAAATACGTATTATTCATAAAGATATAATAACGATTTCCGATTTCTCTATACACCGGCCTAGACCGCAGTCAATTGGCAGATAATTTCTCCACTGGCAATAATCACGGTGAAACGCAGTGAAAACTTATCTGCAGTACTATGCAACGTCCGGTGACACATCCGCTGTTTAGTGTAACGAGGGAAAACATGAACAGATGACGGGTATGCATTTAATAGTAATGGATAATCATTAGAATGCGTATATCGTATAAATATAATGAGCATTGAAAAGTGTTGGATCGATGTACTTATATATCTTGAACATTAAAAGTTTAATCGCGGTTCTTGTCGACAGTTAAATATTGGTAACATTCATAATTTATTAAAAAAATATGCTATAACAAGTCATTTAAAAACTAATGCTGTACGTAAGAAAAATGTTATCTTCGTCTAGAATTAAATATACCTAATTGCCACTGGAATAAATACTTTTTACTACCAGAGATACTTGGTTAGAAATAGTCATGCCATGACGTCTACAAATATTTCAAAATGCTTACCTCAAAATACATGATAACTGTAATACTGATAAAACTTCACTCTCATTTGTATTCTAATCTGACGAACATTTATTACACATCACATTTATTAATCAGTTTCAACTTTAATTCTAACTTCATTCAGTCAACAGACCTATTGCAATACCATACGCAAAAATTTACACACTGACCATAAGTAGTCTGTATCACGTCGTAACACAGATTGAAAATGGATACCTAATTAAATGTGTCAACTATGGTACAATCAGCGAAAACGTGGCACGAGCGCACGCGCCCGTAGTAAAAACTAGTAAATCTAAATACCTTGTCGCACGTTCGTCATATGCAAATACCAAAAACTACGAGCACGTCTGCACTCGTCGAACAAAATGTCGTAACCGTGGCTTGTCTCGATAGTTAGAATGTCGTTTTTCACGACAGGTTTGTTGTGGAAACGCGAATAGATGTAGACACGAGAGAAACCGCAACGAGATAATGTTTCTTGTTGCTTGCGTAGAAAACTAAGCTAATCTACATACACATTACCTCGCATTGCAATTGTTTTGTGCTCTTTAGCGGATCCGAGAGCATAATGTAGGTAAATTTATTTAAAATAGTTTTTATATTGCAACATGAATCAGTAGGTACCTGGATATATTTAATCAAATGCAAGGAAAGAGCATGTTTCTGCTTTAAAAATATTACGTAACAAGTTTTAATTAATATTTATGGTTTGAAAGATTGGTAATTATAACATGGCTGATATACTTTGTTACATGCATTTGAAAGCTACCATTAGTAGGTAGCCTAATTTAGTACAGGATAGATAGAAAAATACATGATCCAATTACAAACGTAAGCATATCAATTCAAATATTCACGTTTTTTTTCTATAATTTTATAGGAAATAAAATATCAGTGGAATCATAGTTGCGTCATGTCATCATTCATCAATAAATTGATGATTCAGACAACGCATGTACAATTACCAACAACTTTTACGTAGGAGTAGCGAAATGCCGATATGCGAGCGAGATGCGAGCAAAACTTTATTATAAAATCCATAACTCACCTAAAGAAGACAAGCAAATATTACCTGTTACCATGAAATCGTTTTATATTCGGCGATCACGGGTATCGATCAAACTGCAGTAGCGTGCGGGCTTAACAAGATTAAACATATCGGCGTACGAACGTTGACTGACACCCTAATAGCCTTCTGATACCGCGATGATATAGGTACCAATTCAAGGTTCCAATTCCAATTAAAAGCTTTCTTGAAAAGGGACTTTATCACATACTGGTAGATCATGTTTGGAGACTAATTCGATAACTATTAAAACGTAATATTAAGACATACAAATGAGAGTGTCAAAGTAAAAAAACCGGCCAAGTGCGAGTCGGACTCGCGCGCGAAGGGTTCCGTACCATTATCAATGTATTATTAAAAAAATACAGTTAAATCATCCTACCTCAAAAACTATAGGAGATAATTTAATCAAACCAAAAATCGTTGATAGAGTTTATTAATGTGCATAACATGTATTTTTTTTTAAATTTTAAATCGCGTCGTTTAAAAAATAGAGGGGGGGGGGGACACATTTTTCAGACTTTGAGAGCTGATATCTCGAAAACAATTTGCTTAAATAAAAATGAGATGTATAAACCTTCATATCATTTTCAAAGACCTTTCTATTAATACCCCACATGATTATATACAACTAAAAAAAAATTCTATCCCTCAGTTACATGTATAGAGGGCCACCACCCCAATGGTTTTTTTTACAATTTAGTATCATAATCCTGTAGCGGTTCATACAACACATATCCTTACTAAGTTTCGTTACTGTAGCATTTATAGTTTCCGAGTAAATCGGCTGTGACAGACGGACAGACGGACATGACGAATCTATAAGGGTTCCGTTTTTGCCATTTTGGCTACGGAACCCTAAAAGTAGAGAAAATGTAATTATTTCAATTTGGATTATGACAAGAATGTGTCACATGTGTAAGCAATGTTATTTCCCTGCTCATGCCTCTTTAACCTACATTTTTATGATCTATAGTCGTAACTTTGAAATGTGGCCGATATTAAGCGAATTCTGAGGATTATCATACAGTGAAATCGCGTGACTGACAGGAATCATTCACAGCCATTATTGTGTTTACCAAAACGGTTCGACCTTTTAACCCGACACACGCTTTGCTGGTTAGAAGATCACGATCCAGCAAAAAGTAAAAGTATTTAGTTTGTCTCTAACATGTTTTAAACGATTTTGAACGATAAAAACTTGTGTGGTCACATTGATCAATCATATTAACCCCTTATTGCATGAATTATGAAGGGCTTGGTAAAAAAAAATTTCACTCTTTAACAATATTCTCCGCACTGCATCAAATGAACACAACGCACTTACCCTCAACATGTTTATAAGAAATCTCTTACCCTCAAGTATAAAAAAAATACGTTCCGATTCACGGAAGACGGCTTTTTATTATTGATAATGTTGTGTTTAATAATTAATCATTGATTATCTTTAATAAAATAGTAAACATTGGTAGCCACAGAAGGCTTCGTATGCGGTAAGGGGTTAAGCATGGCTGGGCTCCTAAGGCGTAACCTTTATTCTATTCAACAATGGAAATTATAATATGGACACTAAGCAGGGTCGCGTTTTATAATGTTACAATTTACATTTTGCTGTTTGCCTCTCTTTCTAGTCAATATGTGCGTGCGTTAGAGAGGTAAACAGCAAATTGTAAAATGTAACTTTATAAAACGCGACCCTGACTATCGACGAGTAAGTACTCAAAGAAAGTCAATTCTTACATTGCAAAAAAGTACGGTGATTGGTTTAAAAAGTGTTGTAAAAGCGATCGGCGCAAAGTCAGTACGTGATATACTTTTAGGAACTATAACCTTAGGAATCTACCTTATAGCTAGATTGTATGTTTTTCTATCCACTACAAAGGGGGACGGCACCCTCGTCGTAGGAGCTCCTGTATTGTACGTATTGTTTTTTGTGTTGCCTAACTCAATGATCGTGCGTGGCACACTTATGCATAAGCTCCTTTGCAGTGAGTAAGACGTGTGTCGTATCGGGACATCTGTAGTGGATGTCTCACCTGCAAGTACTTGTGTCGCCGCTGCTCGCGATACAGCCGCTTCATGTGCTCGGCCTGTTGACGGGCGAGCTCGCGCTCGGGCACCGGCAGCGGGTCGTGTCGGGACATCTGTAGTGGATGTCTCACCTGCAAGTACTTGTGCCGCCGCTGCTCGCGATACAGCCGCTTCATGTGCTCGGCCTGTTGACGGGCGAGCTCGCGCTCGGGCACCGGCAGCGGGTCGTGTCGGGACATCTGTAGTGGATGTCTCACCTGCAAGTACTTGTGCCGCCGCTGCTCGCGATACAGCCGCTTCATGTGCTCGGCCTGTTGACGGGCGAGCTCGCGCTCGGGCACCGGCAGCGGGTCGTGTCGGGACATCTGTAGTGGATGTCTCACCTGCAAGTACTTGTGCCGCCGCTGCTCGCGATACAGCCGCTTCATGTGCTCGGCCTGTTGACGGGCGAGCTCGCGCTCGGGCACCGGCAGCGGGTCGTGTCGGGACATCTGTAGTGGATGTCTCACCTGCAAGTACTTGTGCCGCCGCTGCTCGCGATACAGCCGCTTCATGTGCTCGGCCTGTTGACGGGCGAGCTCGCGCTCGGGCACCGGCAGCGGGTCGTGTCGGGACATCTGTAGTGGATGTCTCACCTGCAAGTACTTGTGTCGCCGCTGCTCGCGATACAGCCGCTTCATGTGCTCGGCCTGTTGACGGGCGAGCTCGCGCTCGGGCACCGGCAGCGGGTCGTGTCGGGACATCTGTAGTGGATGTCTCACCTGCAAGTACTTGTGCCGCCGCTGCTCGCGATACAGCCGCTTCATGTGCTCGGCCTGTTGACGGGCGAGCTCGCGCTCGGGCACCAGTGGTAGCGGGTCGTGACGCACGGGACATCTGTAGTGGATGTTCACGTCGCTCTCTACGTAGCGTCGTGGCGACTCTGTGAACATGACGCTAGTAAGTATAGGTTGTTAAGGGATGAAGCCTGGGGTTACTTTTTTTGGCATAAAACATCACTAGCAGGCAAGTCTGAAATTTTTCAGGGAGAGTTTGTTACAGTTACAGATGTAGTGAACAATCATTTACTTTTGTATTTATACGGAAACGCTCGAATTTATTTTTCTTTCAATTCGCTTCAGTGCGATTCCGTGAAAAGTCCATGGGAAAGGATTATGCACTACACCTGTTACAGTAGTTACTGACGATACATTTATCTGTAAGTAGGTACTAAGTACCTACCTACTTGATAATTCTAAGATCTTATGGCTACGGTGGCGTTCGTATATTAAAAATTAACCTTCCAGGCGATAGCCAGACAAAGGTAGTAGTTTAGGTGTGATACGCTTATAATGTAATTTTGCCCGTTTATGGTATTACTTTACTATCATAACAAAGGTTGTTAATAAAATGCCATTAAAGCCGCATTTGTTGTATTTTAATCGGCTATTTTGAATGTGGAATGCAGTGAATAACACAGATCTTCCTGCGAAAAATACTAATTCCTAATTCTTGTTCAACATCATACCAATTTGTGACACGAAACGTGAACACCGGTAAGTATCTACTTAATTATACTACTTTCACGCGAAATTTTATTTTCTTAATTAAGTACTTTCCGGTAAAACACACACAGAGCGGAAATTAAAGTGAAAGTAATTAAAATCGAAAGGAATAATTAAAATCGAAAGGAATGATTAGACGGTATGGGAATTACATAATTTTGGCATTACGAAAAGCTCGATCTTTTTATAATTTTTCCTATTGATACATTGGATTGAATGTAATTCAATTAGATCAAATAATGGCTGTTACATAGTTCGTTAAATAACAGTGTTATAAATGTCCAAGACGAGTGAGCTCAAAATTAACATGTAGCAATTATACAATGTACCTAACATAGATATATTTACATATTTACTCGTGAGTAGATAATTTAAGCTGAATGGACTGGCATGCTTTGATTTTGTAATAGATACTCTATTGATGCCTATGTAAAATAAGAGTGACATGACAGCTCGTGGCCATAGCTACTTATAACATACGAGTATAAGTGGTTAAATTATCTAGTTTGTCTAAATTCTAATTAAATGATAATTTAGAATGGAGGCATAAAAAAATCTCTCTTCATTTAACATATATGTAGCTTAAAGAAGCTGGTTATTATTGTTTCGCGAAGTCAATCTACCTACTTATAACTAATAGAGCAACGTATTTAGCTTTTGTCTAGATACAAAATATTTTTATATTTTATAATATTGAAATAATTTTAACCTACTCAAAAAGAATGTTGCAACTTCAAAGTCAACATTATAAGCATACGAATCGGGTGGCCCTTCGGAATACGTAAGCCAACTTTCACGGTTTTGTTATTCCAGGCACGCGCTTGCGTCACACATGGACATTTCTACACAAGATAAGGCATAACTCGAGAAGTAAGCTTTATGCTATGGCGAAAACTCGATTTCACCGTCTATCTTGCAGTTGTATTTACTTGAAGGAATGCATGATAGATCGATAACGTCGGGCACTGTTCATTGTGGGGTTGGACTTATATGAAGCTTAGCTTAAATATTTCATATCAAATAATATACGCCCCTGCGTACTGTATCGGAACTAAAGGATAAAACATGGAAAATCCAATGAAATAGAGGGAGATACAATTTTAACAAAAGTTTTATCAGATATTTCGGTCTTTTCAACGATTATTAAAACTAGTACCTAGCTTCAATTTAGACCAAAGAGCTACGATATAATTATGTATTCGGATTTTTTTAACTTGATCAAGACGTGACGTTTGTAGTTTGATACCAAATTAGATTCAAATTAAGCGTTATGAGGTAAATTTATGAAACGTACTTTCTACTACTTTCCTCACGTAATTGTGGAAAAGAATAAATAAAAGATTGGAACTTTCGCGAACTGTACTAGTCAAAGTAAATAAGATAAACTTGTGCGTACTTTTTGCGGTCAACCACACCGAATCAATTGACTTTACAATGACTTTTTAATGTTAAGTCAAGTTAGTCTCGGCATTGACATAATTCGTTTTAAACCCATAAAAAATGGTAATTATTAATATTGGTAATTATTAATAATGGTAACATAGATATATTTACATATTTACTCGTGAGTAGATAATTTAAGCTGAATGGACTGGCATGCTTTGATTTTGTAATAGATACTCTATTGATGCCTATGTAAAATAAGAGTGACATGACAGCTCGTGGCCATAGCTACTTATAACATATAAGTGGTTAAATTATCTAGTTTGTCTAAATTCTAATTAAATGATAATTTAGAATGGAGGCATAAAAAAATCTCTCTTCATTTAACATATATGTAGCTTAAAGAAGCTGGTTATTATTGTTTCGCGAAGTCAATCTACCTACTTATAACTAATAGAGCAACGTATTTAGCTTTTGTCTAGATACAAAATATTTTTATATTTTATAATATTGAAATAATTTTAACCTACTCAAAAAGAATGTTGCAACTTCAAAGTCAACATTATAAGCATACGAATCGGGTGGCCCTTCGGAATACGTAAGCCAACTTTCACGGTTTTGTTATTCCAGGCACGCGCTTGCGTCACACATGGACATTTCTACACAAGATAAGGCATAACTCGAGAAGTAAGCTTTATGCTATGGCGAAAACTCGATTTCACCGTCTATCTTGCAGTTGTATTTACTTGAAGGAATGCATGATAGATCGATAACGTCGGGCACTGTTCATTGTGGGGTTGGACTTATATGAAGCTTAGCTTAAATATTTCATATCAAATAATATACGCCCCTGCGTACTGTATCGGAACTAAAGGATAAAACATGGAAAATCCAATGAAATAGAGGGAGATACAATTTTAACAAAAGTTTTATCAGATATTTCGGTCTTTTCAACGATTATTAAAACTAGTACCTAGCTTCAATTTAGACCAAAGAGCTACGATATAATTATGTATTCGGATTTTTTTAACTTGATCAAGACGTGACGTTTGTAGTTTGATACCAAATTAGATTCAAATTAAGCGTTATGAGGTAAATTTATGAAACGTACTTTCTACTACTTTCCTCACGTAATTGTGGAAAAGAATAAATAAAAGATTGGAACTTTCGCGAACTGTACTAGTCAAAGTAAATAAGATAAACTTGTGCGTACTTTTTGCGGTCAACCACACCGAATCAATTGACTTTACAATGACTTTTTAATGTTAAGTCAAGTTAGTCTCGGCATTGACATAATTCGTTTTAAACCCATAAAAAATGGTAATTATTACATTTTAAAATGCATTAGAACAGACTTGAACCAGTAATAAACTTGAATCGTGATTATCTTTCAATTATCTGCAATTTGAAGAACAGTAAATTTTCTTATTGAATTTTATTACTTTGCTTGTATGGAATGTTAAGAATGTTAAAGATAAAGCAAGTATTTTTATGAATTGTGATAGTCGAGTCAGAATTGATAACGTAGGTCAGGTCGGAACGGTTAAAAATTATTTTATCTGATCTGTGGTAATTAAAATAAGTACCTATCATAGATAATTTAGCACTAGTGATGCGTCAGTCGAACTCTATTAGCATACGCTTGGCTATTATTAACTGATTATTTTTTTACACAGTTCATGCAGGAGAAAAAAAAACTAGATTATCCTTGACTTTTATACGAATATTTTTGACACATGGCATCGTAAATTAGTATTTCTTAAAAATTGATGATAATAAAACGGGGTACCTAATATTTAAAGACTGTCTCAGTTAGACAGAAAAAATACCTAGGCTCAAACGAAGCAATCTTTACGCTAATATGGGTTCTAGGCGACGAGATACGTACTAATATCAATAAATACATACATGTACAGACAGTACATACATTTATAGATATAATCAAACTCGAACAATTATTCATGATTAAACCAATAAATGCCCTAAACGGGTTTCGAACCCAGAACTTCGCAGTAAGAATCAACAGCTAGGCTACAGTGTTTGTCTTAGAAACAAATCAAAAGTTAATTTTAAACGCATTTGCTAATATCTATTAATTCCGATACTGCTGTAAATCGCATAGCAAAATTAATTTGACGAAACCACTTAGCATTTGTCAACAATCGCTTTGGTTGCAGCACGAGTATATATTTCTTAATCCGTCACTAGAGCATAACCGCTAATCAACCATAGCGATCTCAAGCACGTTTTTTGTGAAAAACTAAATACACAAAGTGAAATTCATCGTCCATTAACGTAACAAACGATTACATATATTGAAAATAGCTGCTAAGATAAATTAATTAATTAATGATAAGTACCGTATCGAATGTTGTGATGAGTTGAGTACCATTTGAATTGTAAGTATAGTAATTTAATTTACACTAAAGCAAGAAAAACAAAACACACAAAATAGGAATGCTTATTAAAACACTATTGCCCATAATAGTTCTACAATGAAATCAGAGCATTTTGCATACATACCATACCATATTTTGTATAAACATATCTACCTACAGTATAAAATGAAAATTTTTGAGAATTTATAAATATTTGAAATAAATTTAAAGTACCTTTCTTTAAAAGCTTTGGTCAATTATGTTATGTCGCAAATCTTCAAACTTAAAACTCGGATAAATACAATTTTAAACACAAAAAAAAAACTTTTTTAGCCTAAATCTAAACGATACATTAATTTTATTTCTGATTTTGATTTTTGATGTGTCAGAATGTCATGTCACACACAATAAAAATAAACAAATGGACGCACCGTGAGCCGTCATCTTCTTAATCTGCTTTAAAATACCCATCACAGCACTACACTACACTAAACAATGTACGCACGCACAATCAGTCTTGTCTAGTCCGTCTGTCAACACCGCAACTGTCGTCTGACGGGCCCGATAGATGAGATTTGCTTTCTTGTTTCTTCCACTCTGTTGAAACGGCCAGTCTCCCGCCGAAATCGTGGCTACACAACGCGGGTTAGATTAGCTGTTGATAGTAGTGCGTTCACCTAACCGTTTTATCAGTCCTAAAGAGTAGATCTGATATATCTTTAAATAAATATTTTTTTATATAATAATACTACATGGGCAATATTTGAAAATTATTTTGGAAATAGCTTAATATAAATTATGAATTTAGAAAAAGAAAATGTATTTTTAAATTGTATTATTTGTAATTGGTGTTTATTTATCGTTACTACGTTTTAAGGATTGCATAATAAAAACTAAACTCGAGTAATTTCTTTTTTCACCAGCAGTGGCACACTTGGATAATCTAAGGTTTTAAATTTTTGTACTCCTGTACCGTAAAACGGTCCTACTTTGCTCCTTGGGTGGTAACAATGCTCCAAGCAAAAAAAAAGTTATGTTCCGTTCCAGACGAAGATACTTGTTATCTGGGTAAATTTTAATGTTTTTGTCGGATAATACGAGATTTCACCTAGCAAAATCGGTATGATTAACTGTCAAAAGTTTAAACCTCTTGTCAGTAGCTGTCAAAACTGCAACAAGCGTGGATGCAACCGATTTTGTTAATGCTAAAAATCTGTTCCCATATCAGATATCTCTGGATGAAATTTGGTAAGTGTTTTATTGTTTCATCTAACATATCATTGCCTATCTGGAAACTTAGTATTTAAGTGATTGTTTCGATAGTTTCCAAATTATTATTTGTTTTCACGGACGGTCTTACTATGCACATGGTTTTGGGGATATTTTGCTCCAGGAGCAATGTGTACCTTTTAAAGAATATTTTTTCTGTTATTGTTTTTATCATGCCCAGAAAGTACGTCAAAAAACTTGACGCACGGCATTGTAAAGCCTACACTGAAGACGCGTTAGAAGAATGTCTGCGAGCTATAGAGTCGAAAAAGCTGCAGAATTTAATATTCCAAGAAGGACACTCCACCCATATTTACTAAAGAAGAAGAATTACATTTCTGCGACTGCATTGAAAGAATGAGCCAGTACGGATTTCCACTGTCGGAGTTAGATCATTGTTAAAACGTATATTTTAATGAATGATTTTTTTTTTATAAATGGGTTGACTACCTACCAGATCTCTTTAGATTTAATTGTTGCAATTAAAGTAATAGCTTGCGATATGTTTATAAACGTTGATTTATATGAAACTTTATGGGTGATTATAAGAATGATTCAAATTTAAGACTGATGCTAATAGAGCTACAAATATTTGAATTATTTTAATAAAAAAAACTGTTAATTTGAGCAAAATTTGTGTTTTTCTGCAACCCCAACTATCATCCTATAGAGTGTTGAGGAATATAGTACGCTATTTAATGCTCCACGCCAGGAATAGTTCCAAATTCAAAGCAATCTTGCCTTGGAGCATAGTTTCCTGCTTCATACAGATTACTTTGCTCCAAAAACAAAGTTTAAAAAAATCTAATGTATCAACTAACCTGGGAAAAATTCCACCGCAGTGTAGGTAAACAGTACATATTTCCCATAAAACCATTGAAAGTACCAGAACTCCATATTTATAAAAGATCAGATGCGATTCGTAAAAGTGGAGCCAATTTTGGAGCAAAGTAGGACCGTTTTACGGTAGCGTAGAAAAAGTTTAAAACTTGCTTAGGTTTAAAATATGTCACGGAGAAACGAAAAAAAAAATTGATAAAATCTGTATCCGCATAGAAAATCACGACACATACTACATGTATATAAAAATATAAAATTGACAAGTTTGTAAAATGTTACCCTTCTATTTGGGCAAAATTTTACAAAGTAACAATAATAGCCATGATTAAGTTTTTTTTCATAACGTAAGTAGGTAAACTTATAATAACGATGTTCAATTACCGTAACATTATCCCGTTTTTAGAGATACTCGCAGTTTACATTATGATTATCAATATTTATTATTTATGATCTACCTATTATAGTAGATATCATTCTCTACGTTTCTTCATGAATGAATGCCGGTCACACGACGGCATTGTACACAATTACAATACGGAATGCAAACAAAAAATAATCACGATAGGCGAACAATGTAATTTCGACTTCGTCTATTGAAAATTACTCAACAAAAAAGCGCAGTCGTGCACATAAATGAGTAAGTACTCACTGTATGGCAACGGAGCGTAGACATCCGGATATATTGTAGTCCTGTTCACCCAATCGCTGGATTCGTGCACAGTATGCCTATTCTGCGTGTTTTTAACATCAGCTATTTTCCCTCTTAGTGCAACTGGTTTTTCCTGATGATTTTCTCTTTCGATCTCGTGATCGTTAGATAAATTATGTATGGATGTGGAGAGTTTTCTTATTTGTATCTGGTCGTCTTTATAAACAGTTTCAACAGCTGGGTTGGAATTGGACGCAGCGTTTTGGTTTTTTTCTAATAATTGCATAGATTTATAATCATCGGTGAGCTTATCTGTATTGATGACCTCATTTCCGGTATTTGATGCGCTTTCGTCGACTGTAGGCACTGTGGGGGGACTATGAATACTTTTTTCATTTGTCTCGTTACTACAATTGCTGTCGGTGTCATATTTATTGTTATCTTTTGGGCTTCCTTCCTTGGAAAAGTAAGCACCATCATCAGCGTCAGTTTCGCTTTCGTCATAAAGCAAATTAGTTTTCACATACTTGTTCATGGCGATGATAGATTTTGACAAGGACCCGGAAGCGGGAACATCGCTGAAAAACCCGTCGTCTTCGTGAACTGGTTCCCCTTTCCGTATATATCCATCCGGTGGCACATTACCATAATTATTTGTATCCATTTTGGCACAACACTTTACAAGCTTAACACAATGGTTATCCACGCAAAACTGAAGCTAAGATAATAGAGATATGGATATTTTATCAGCGAAGGACTGAAGATAACACTTGGCGATATGTTATAATAATAGGGCACTTCATTGTAAAAAAATGTAACACCGGCTTGTTCGACGATCACAATTAAATTGAGCGGAGGCCGCACACATTATTTACCATCGAAAACCCAACCAACGAGTTTTTTGCGCGTCAGGGTCAAAAATACGACCATGTAACACGACGTCTTACTTTGATCTTAGAAATGTATAAAATTGAAATGAACAGGTTTATTGATGACCTAGTGAATGTCATTTGGTTTCTTTATTTAACAATAAGACGTCTTTATCACGAGTCGAGACGTATGTTGACGCCGACGGTCAGACATAACTTGAGAGCCCGATTGTTTTGAACAAAGGCTATTGTTTTTTATTCGCACACTTAAATATTAGGTGCAATTTACGCTCGCTTCATATTTTCCGGATTGAAAGTACTGTTACTAAGATTATCTAATGTAGGTTATCTGGATTTAGATACGGTTAATGAAGTTATGGTAGAATCAGTAGAATCACACTAAAAATCTGTTACTCAATATGAAATATGTGATGTACAAAAATGTACTTACTGTATAAAAAGCGACCTTATAGCGATTGGCGGTTACGTGCCGAGCACATTTGTTTTCAAAAAATATAGTATAGTAATGGCGTAAACTCTAATGGCCGTAAGGTCCTTTTTCATATGTATATGACGTAGTGGTCTCTAACTTACCGGTATCCGAGTGGGCTCCGTTTTGTGCACGCCGAGGTGGGTCCGGAGCGGAGTCGGTTTCTATTAGATTAAAACATGATGATGAGGGAAAACAAAAAAAATATATTAAAAATGATAGTAAATGAACCTTAATAGAGTAGTTGGGGTAAAGAACATATTGTTATCACTTTTAATCACAGCGACTGAAATACGAAACGTTAAAAGCAAAAGTTACGGATACCAAAGCCATATTTTCGACCGATCTTAAAATCGCATAAACGGCGTCTCCTTCCCATACGGTCACATCAAAAGAATTACCTACAATATTCCACTGATAAATCTGTAGGTATGACCCATTTATTCTTTACTTCTCATTTACATTTTGTGCCAGTTTAGTAGTTCAGTGCGGTGGAACAACAGGGCATATTAATGGAAACGACTTTCAATGAGATGCTAAAATTACAATGTACGTACGGAAGTAAAACACGCGATGTGACAATCAATAAATTCTTTACCCCGGTTATGATATTTACAAGACTTGAGCTCCAAAATTAAACAAAAATTAAAAAAGTATGTAAAACTAAATTTAACCTTGAAATGTCACCGTGTGACGCGAAGGCATGACGAATGGGGCTAGACGATAGGGCCAGGACGCCGGCGGCGGCCGCGGGGGCGCCCGGGGAGGCTCGTAGCGGCTCGCTGGTCTATGTGCCGATGCATTAAATTCTTGTTTTGCGAATACATCGCTTTTTAATATAGAACTCAATTGAACCGGATCCTTGGCACGCGGCTTAATCACTTTTTTAATTGGCGATTTTCTTCCACTAACCAAACTAGAAGTTTCTTTAATAGACCTATTATTATCGCTACGTTTAGGGTAACGATGCGCTATCCACGGGCCGGCTAGATACGGTGCGATGTCTCGCAGCTCGCTCATGTCAGGAGCGGAAGCGTATATTTGCCCTAATAGTGACATCGTCTCAAATCGGCGTCGAATACGATTCACTTCTCCGGGGCGGCATTCTAACGCCTCTTCGGCTGATCGAGACCGAGGTGTGGTACGCCTTCGAAGAGCTGCTAATTTCGATATGATGTCGATATGAGGCATGTAGCGATTGGTTGGTCGAAGAGGGACACGCGCGACGGGTAAAACCGATTTTTGTTTGTATCGTCGAGTGCTTTCGTAATTCTGAACATTTCTAGATATTTCAGGGTCACTGAGGTGACGGCGTAGGACCGCGCCGGCCGCGGTGGGCGAGTCGAAGCGCCGCGCCAAGCGGCGCACCTCTCCCGCCCGAGCCAGGTTGAGGTACGCGCGCCAGTACCTCTCGGGGTCGGGCGACGGGCTCCGACTGCGCCAGATAGTCTCTTCGCTCGAGCACGGTAGCGTGTCTGGTGTACGCCGTCCCGTCACGTACATTTCCGAATGGGGTGAAGGCGACCTCGATAATATACCCGGCTTCGGCGGAAGCGACAGAAATTTGCTTTTTTCACTCTCGCCAAACAATTCTTTAAAATTTGTACACGATTGCGATTGGAATATCTGTGGTTTTAGAGTTTCCTCTTTTTGCTCTTCCGCTATATTGTCTTTACATTTATCTGTTTCTTTATCGTCCGAACCGTCTCTTGCGTGATAAATTATGTTACTTTGATCAATGGTATTTTTAACGGACTCGAAATACTCAACTTTTCTTTTAACATCTTTGCTGGGGCCCTTGTAAATTACAGTTTTATTAGAAATATCGGAACTACCGGTTTCAGTTTCACTGGCAGATGATGGATGTGTTGTTTCAATTTGTTCGGTCTGAAGGGTGCTCTGTTTATTTTCAATAGTTTCGTTTACTTCGTTTTCCTCCATAAAGCCCACTGTAGATGGCGCGTTTGAAGAGACCTGTTGATGTTCATGTTCAACAGGTAACTGAGGCGATATTTTTGGATTTTCGTCAGATGATCCATCTAATTTGTTTATTCTGTTCATTATTTCTTTGCTGAGAGTTTGAGAAATTTTTCGTTTTTCGTTCTCACTGAGACTCATTTGTATTTTATTAACATTATTTTTGAGATCTTTGACTGATGGCATTGGACATGCTATAGCTGCAATTGAGTCCGATTTAATTAATTCGTTTTCTTTGACAGGGGATGAGCAAGTCGAGTTAAGAGAATTACTTCGTACGTGTAACGTGATATTTTTGGCATCTTTGGCGTCTTTAACTTCTACAAAATATTTATCATTCTCTTTCGCTGACTTAGATTCCAATTCTTTGCTGTATATGGCATTCAATTGGTTTTTTAAAGCATTTACTTGTTCCATCGATAAACTGCTCCACAAGCGGTTACCAAGACCAATTCTTTTCCGAAGTTCTGTGATTGAAGCATCTTGCAACATTACTGTTGGTTTTACATATACTATAGAGTCACGCTTCGTTTTATTTTCATCTTTTCTGTTAATATTGAAAGCGGTTTCAGCAACACTAGTACCTCTCCAAAGAGGTTTATATGTATCTTTTGACTGATCTAATTCCAAGGAGTCATATTCATTTCCTTGTTGAAATTGTTCTTTGAGATCTTCTACAGATTTTTCCTTGATTCTCAGTCCCCGATCACTGTCATAGTTCCACCTAAAATCCTTTACATCTCTGGGATAAAACAAAACATCGTTTTCTGTTTGTGCTATTCGTAGCTTGTGATAAAGATTGTTTAATTCTTCCTCGGCTCTTTCAATAGCTCTAATTTTCTTCCATCGATCAAAATCGATAATCTCCTCGTCTTTTTTTCTGTGGCGTAAATCAGCACTAGATGTAGCTCTTTCCAACTGTCCAACTCTTTCTAAATATGCATAATATCTATTGAGTTCCCTAAATCTTTCTGATCTAGCTTTTGAACTTTCCATGTCACGAACATATTCATCATAATCTGGATCCTCTGAAGGAATATTAGGGTTACTTTTGGTTTTCGTGATTTTTATAGTCACAGGCTGTCTTTTCTTCGCGTCGTCTGCGCTTCTCGTGCGTACGATTTTTTTTTGCTCTGTTTCTTCATTAAGTTTCCCACTTTGGATGCGTGCATTATGTATTCTTCGATATGAAGGAGATCTAAAAGACACCGGGGATGTCGATTGGCTTCTACTTGACGTTCCTTGCGTATTCTTTTTCTGAACTTTAGGTGATACAGGTCGAGAGGTCTGAGAAAAGAAAAGAGTCGACGGTTGCAGTTTATCTTCACAAATTATTTGTTTTGGTTCGACTCTGAGTTTATTATGTCTTATAACCGGCGATACCGGTCTCGCAGTTTCAGTAAATATTATTTTTGTCGGTGACAAGGACTGCCTTTTGTTCGAAGAGCTTTGATCATTTTGACTCGGCGCTTGTTTACGTGTAACTTTTGGCGAAACAGGCCGAGATGTTTGGGTGAAGATCAATTTGGAAGGCGACGAGGAATCTCTATTAGAATAAACCTGTTTTGGTTTTTCATGTCTATGGAATATGACAGTTGGCGATTTAGGCCGAGAAGTTTGTGAAAAATACAATTTGTTCGTTGGAGGTTCACTTCTACTTCTAACTGTTGCAAGGGAAGAATTGGACCCGAACTCATCACATTTTGACAAACTATCAAATTTTCGTATTTCTTTATACATCCTACCGGGCCATGATATAGATCGCGGAGCATAAACTTTTGCAGGGCTAGGATATCGGTCCCACATTTTAAAACGGGATAATGATACTGGTTTCCTGTGTATCAGATATGTGTTTAACGATTTCGTAGAATAGTTATCTTGAGGGAAAGACTGGAACATTTTCGCTTTTTGCAAGACGGATGTCTTCTCTTCCGGAGATAACTGAGATATGGAGGGTACATGAGTACCTCCTAAGAAAAGGTGTTGAAAAAATGAATCTGACACAACAGCGTCACGAGTTTGTTGAATATCCTTTGCGCTTATTTTGTTACTTCTTAAATCCTCAAAAGATCCGAAGTTAGATACATCGTTAGACGTATCCCCGAATTGGCTAACAGAATCACAATCGTCTGATGATTTGGTAGCTTTTACTTTCGATGTTTTAATTTTCGTAGATTTTTTCACTGGTTTATTAATTTCTTTTGATTTTTTACTACATGATTCATGACACGGGACACTACGAGGCCGTATAGTGACATCCGGGGTTTTTTTCTTTTTTAAATTAGCTACCGTCGCGGTTTTAATTTGGCTATCATTTTTCGAGCTTAATCCGGCCTTTGAAACTGTCGATACTTGGAGCGGTTTTGAAGGTCTATAAGGATCAGGTTTGGAAGTTAAGCACGGACTGGATTTAGCGTGATTTGAGAGTTTATATTTTTGTACTTTCTCAGCAGTTCGCACCATATCACGGCTTCTATGTGAAGACAAATTCACGTTAGATTTTAAATTTGATACACTCGAGGTTGATTTTATAGGGCTCAATCTTGACGCACTAGCACTGGTTTTAAGAACGGGTTTTGGTTTTATCTTTGATATTTCTATTCTTTCATTTCTTTTTTCTGCGCTCCATAACTTATCTATGGGGGTGACTTTGTCTAAGATATTTGTAATTGGTGTTCTTCTGCCAGCACCACCTTCAATCACAACCGATGCTTGGGAGTCACTATATCTGCTATGTAATGGTTTCGAGTATTCAGTGGGCAACAAGGTATTTCTTGGTGAACCGAAGCTGCTTGTTCCAGTAGCTTTGATTTCATTGGCTAAATTTTTAGGCAGACTTCTCGTCATAGAAACAGTGCATTTTCTATTGACAGCTGGCGGGGCCGACATGGACATAATTCTGCTTCGTGTGGTTTTATCGTTTGGAGGTTTATTCATTGGTTCTCTTTTACTAAGTATTTGCGTATTTTGTCTCGTTAATTTGTGGCTTATTTTGTTTTTGAGAAAATCAACATTAGATTGAGAATGTACAACTGGAGTTGACTTAGCAGGCGTTGTAGACGTTACAAGTCTTAATGTTCGACTGCTTTTGGAAGATACTCTTCTAGGAGGTGCGGGTGGGTAGTTAGCGATTCCAGTTGGCACATCAACACTTATAAATGAAGGTCCTTTCTTCTTGAATTTGGTCTCTCGCTCAATGCTGGTGACCGGATAGCATATAACTTCTTGTAAATGAGGCGATTTCTTGTGGACTCTTATCTTCGTCAGTGTGGGTGAAATCGGAATGTATTCAATTTCCGATTCGTCTGTGGAATTTTAACCACTGTTCAATAGCACATTCTTCGAATATTTTGTGCTCGTTAGACGTGGGTAAAACGTGGAAGTGCTTTCGCATTTACGTGTCTGTAAAGCGTATCTTGCGACTATTTGTGATACTACAAAATTAGTGAATCAAAATACGTGTTCAGTGATTGTTTAATTTTGGAGTTGGCAAGTTTAATTCATGCATTACCTTATCACGTAGTCAGCCGAAGACCCGACACCTTGTTAAAATAGTAAATAGGCATGCAGCATTACAATGAAAATAAAGACTTACCTCATATGTGCTTGATATGGAACTAAAATGGTACGCGGATAGAATCGTAGTGATTACGGGCGACCTTGAGCGAGTAAAACTAACAATAGTGGACATGTGGACTAGACCATGGCTGCGTCATATAGATGCGCCGACCTTAACCGATTTATATGGATTCGAATAATCTATTGCAGTTTTAGAAATCAATTTAAACTCATAGTATAAAATGCGACGTAGTTTTTTTCTATCTCTACCTAATACATTTCGTTGTAATATTTAAACCACCACCGTCACCGATTACACTATTCTAAAGTTGACATGCAGTTTAAGTGTCATAGTTTAGGATTAATTCTGCATAGTATTCTGATTGATTTATTGTTAAAAGCGATTATTCCGTATTACGAATTTTATAAATAACAAATATTTTTGGAATACTGACAGGTCACTAGGAGTAGAGCTAAGCATCAGAATATGACTTTGTTCAATGTTGTTATGTCTTATGTTGGTGTTGAAGATTCAACATTATATAAACGTTACCTACACGTTAGTTCTCATCTGAAACGTTGACTTCTGTCATTGTGATAAAGAATGGGAAGAAAAAATAGAAGTGATGAGAAAGATGTAGGTATTTTACGTTTTAACAACAAAGGGGAAGATAATTAACCATATACGAATTTGCCCTATTCTAATATCTAGATACATTCAAATCAACTTTTAAATACCTAAGTAATCTTCTGATGCAAAGCTCTTCCAACTTTTTTTTTCCAAATATCAACATAATTACCCAACCACATTTATATGAGTTGACAGCACCGGTAATGGACTTGGTCTAGCGAAAAGACTTATAAGTTTTTTTATTTCATTTTAGAAGTTTATTTGCTCATAATTTTACAATCGTATAGCTTTTAGAGCTAATATTAAAGCATCCATCACTGGCGCCTGTCAGCTACCTTTTTAACACTATATTTCGATTTTTGGCATTAGGAAGAAGATACTCGATCAAGACATGTATTTTTATTTACATTCTTTCATGATTAATAAAACCTCATAAAAGACATTGAAGTTTTTACTTACTAGGCAGGAAATGAAGTTGATGTTAGTTAGTCAACTTTGTTTTAATGTATTATAAATATTTATTTTAAATATATAATTTATTTATTTCATAATAGGAACTCAATTTACACATACACACACACAATTTATTGTTTTAATTGAATATACATAGTTTTGCAGAAAACGACTACCTAACTTATTTTTTTTGTTAATCTGACTTGAGCATATATTATGAGTTTGGCTGCTTTCTGCATTGACAAAAATCGAAGTTTTAGTAGTAGTAGTAGTAGTAAAACACTTTATTGTACAGAAAAAAACAAATCATAACATGATAAATAATCACTTTTAGAATAAGTACAAAGGCGAACTTATCCCATTAAGGGATCTCTTCCAGTTAACCTTTGAGCAGTTGAGGAGAACTAGACACAGAAGGCAGACAAACTGTACAAAGCGGTCAGGTCAAAAAAAAATAGTAATCTTGAAGTTTTTCTACAGGGTGTTTTTTTTTCGACCGTTCAAATTCTACGTAGTGAATGTGTAGGTCATACTGACCAACTTTTACTATGGGGACAAAGTCGAAATCGCGAAAAAAAAATCAGCTGTTTCATACAAATTGGCGGCATTACGGCGGCCGAAATGTATGAAACAGCTGTTTTTTTTTCTTTTTTTTCTTTTTTTAGAATTTAGAATTTGAACGGTCGAAAAAAAAACACCCTGTATAATTTCGAATAAAAAGACATGTCAAGAATGTTTAACTAACTTCAAGTTACATCAAATGCCAAAAAATCGAAGACTACCGACGTTACATCAAGTTACCTGTCCTGGGAGGAGCGGGCGAACGGAACCCTCTAAGCGGGGGTTCGCCACCGGCCTGCAGCTCGCGGTACGCGGCGCGGCGCTCCGCGGGCGACAATGGCGTCTCCACGTCGTCGCGGCGTCGGAACACGAGCGTGGAGTCAGACTCGTAGCCTGACTCTTTTAGCGCCCTGTTAAAGTGCGAAAGCTTTAACTTTATTGAACGTATTGTGAAAACACAAATAAAATTATTTGTTAACTAAATGTTTTGATTTGTTAATTTTATTTTTCTCCAGTATTCACACTACTTAATACTATGCTCGCGAGCATTCCGAAAGATTTTAACTATGCATTCTAGACATCAAAATAAACAAAAAATATTATGAGACCTGATGTCAATTCCACAAAAAAAGATTTTTTTTTCTTTTTTTTTAGTCTTTTTGAATACTTTTTAACATTTCCAGTACTTTTTATCATAACAACTATTTGTTTAAATTATTTATTTCAATTGTTTTTTTAGGTACAGGTTTTTTCGTCAAGTCTATTCTTATTTTTTGATTGTCAGGCAAAAGGTGTGGTAATATTAGAACACATTGTGGTAACATTGTAATGAAAAAGAAGTTTTATGACGAGTTACATCGAAACACTTTTTTCGAAAAAAGGTTAATCATCTCTGGAACCAAGCCGAATCCAGGAAATTTTATATGACATTAAATACTCCAAATATGCTCAGGAATTCAGCATTAAAATCTTTCGGAATGCTCACGAGCACCGTGTATAAATTATAAATATTCGATGTCATATACCAAAGAAAAACGACCAAGATCACCTAACGTCCGAGGTGGGGATCGAACCCACGTACTCAGCTTTCGCGGCTGATGCCTGTACCCCTCGGCCACTCGGTCTTAGCAACCACCGGTCAAATTTCTCGGGTATATGCAATCCCTTACAAGGCTAGGCGCCTTTGACCATTCTCTAAGGGCAAGCAATACGTGCCTGCACCTCCTATTAGAATACTTTACAGTTTTCTAGGATAGCTAGAGAGAGCTGGTGCTGCCATCTATTGAACAACGGAACAACAACGTTCGGACGTTAGGTGATCTTGATCGTTTTTCTTTGGTATATGACATCTGATATGTATACGTCTATGTGTATGTGTGTGTATGTATCTATGTGTATGTATGTGTAATATGTAACTTTATGTCATATCTACGAAAAAATAAAACATGGAAGCCGCACGCATTGCCTTTCAACGGTCCTGCAGGCCTAGCAAATGCCATTCTACAGTCGTGTACGATAAGCGATAAGTCACGTGAGCGACAAGTATCGCGTGACTTTTCGTTCGAATCTGTCATTCTCATACATCATACTTATCGTATACGATTGTAGAATGGCATCTTCAAACCAACACATCGTGTTCCAGTATTCAGTAGCCACGCGCCGTGTGGTGACGGCAGTAAGAATACATTTGTCACCACCCCAACTCCTGCGGGTGTCGTAAGAGTCGACTAAGGGATTGAAGTGTCACTGACCATTATTTGATAAAAGATTGATGATGGGCAGCAGCGTCAGCATAGTGGACATATTACTGCGATCGACAATCCGCTTGCCCAACGTGGCGATTATGGGCTTTTACCTCCTAATGCGTATACGCATAGTTAATAGGAGAGGCCTACGTCCAGCAGTGGACTATCACAGGCTGATGATGTGATTCAATAGCTATACCATGAGCTGCCGCGACGTTATTAACGAGCATTTACTTTCTATCCAGCTCGCTCGCGCCAATATGTAAGTACGAGCGAGATGGAGATTTCAAATTTCTTTTAACTCACCTTGCCATATTGGATTTTGATAAGATAGCCGATGTTATATCTTTCTTTTCTTTCGGTGACGCCTGTGGCAGTGATGTTGTACTCTGTGCCGATATTTGCTGCAAATATTACATTAGGTTTAATGACATAGCATTATACAAGTATCTTGAGGATTGAGATACATATAGTGAGAAAATTTTGCTAAATTGGGATTGAATTATCCATTTTCGTCAGTAATAAACAATTGAATGATATCTGTGATTCAAACACACTACAGATATTGCTCCATATTCAAGATTACTTATTTAGTCTCACGATTCATTATAAAAATAAAGTTTGTCCTAAAAGAAATATGGACATACAAACTTCACATTATTAAATTATCGATTTATCGTGCTCTCATGCTACCACGGAAAAAGATTAATGAGTTGTGGAATACAGAGGTACATCAGCATACAGAATAAAAGCAACTTGAACATAAATAACATACATATACAGTGGCCTTGAAAATATTTGAACATGCAGTCTTCTATATAAAAATCCTCTACCATACCAACATTCCAGATTCCTATACATTTTCGGTAACAAAAAAGTGTTTCATACAAACATTTTGGGACATTTTGGGACAAATGTGGTAGATCTTGCTCAGAATCATTGACGTAGAGTCTACCAATTTTTATCAAAATCTCAGACGTGATCAAAATGTACAAACTTTTTCAATGCTCACCTATATTTTACATCGATTGTTATAAAGTGATTAAATAAAATAGGCACCTACTTATTTAAAATTGATAAAGCACAATTGTGAGACAGGTTGAATTAAAATAAAATTTGTAGATTGCGAAGGGCTTAGTTTGGCAGTAGGTAACCATTATTACACGGTGGAATTCACGAATTTTTAGACCAATTAATTTGGTTTTGAATTCAAATGACACAAATAATGTTCTGACACAATAAGATAACGTACCAAATAATACTATTAAGAAGTATAATTATAATTAATATCATGCCAAAAAAATACTAACATTCCATAATCACTCTACCGTTCGCCAGTAGAAAACAAAAAAATTTAAACAAACCTAAAAACTTACATTATTGCATTACATAATCTTACATAATCACGCACTTTTAGGACACAACCTTGGTTTAAACACCACCTTAATTAAACCTTGACTTCACATATATTTTTAGTTAAATTTATTTATTTATTTTTTTTTTTTATTTAATTTAGAACACATACAGTCACATAATTCAGATATGAATATGGTACAAATGTATATAACAAAAAGACCTGGAGGTTCATAAATGTAAGCAATAACAGAAATATGAACAGAAGCGACATGATGAGTTGGGACAATAAGTGGTTAGCAACTAATTAAAAGTTCTTTAGGTAACAACAACAATTTACAACAATTTGGATCTCAAACATTCTTTTAAAGTGGCTAAAGAGTGCATAAATGGATCGATGTCATAGAAATTATCATTATAGCTTTTTGAAACTCGCCTGAAAAAGCTATGCCTAGAATAATTAGTTCGTGCGAAACTCACAGAAAACAAATTACGTGGATGTAAGGAGCGATGCGGTACATTAAAAGTTATATTTTGTAACAAATTTGGACAGCAAATGTCATTTTTTAAAATCTTGAAGAAGAAAAACGTATCCAAATAAAGTCTTCTATTACAAAGAGAATACATGTTGAAACGCTTGGCAGACTTTACTGACGACTCCAGAGGAGTACCGGTTCTGTAACAAAGTGACCTCAAGAAAACATTTTGTATTCTTTCAATGCGATTTATATGGACATGGTATTGAGGAGACCAGATTACAGACCCGAATTCAAGAATACTCCTGACGTAAGAATAAAAAAGTATTTTAAGAGTGCAGGGACGCTTAAAGGGTTTACCCATACGTAGTATCATACCTAAATTTCTATAGGCCCGGTTACAAATATTATTAATATGAATATTGAAATTAAGCTGCGAGTCGATAGTGATTCCTAAATCTCTGATGGAATTAACACGGGTTATCTGCTTCCCAGCAATAAAATAATTAAAATTGATTAGATTTTGTTTACGGGAAAAACTTAAGACAAAACATTTATCTAGATTCAGGTATAGATAATTATTTGAACAATATTCATAAAAACTATCAAGATCCCGTTGCAGACTATGACAATCTGCTTCAGAAGATATAGCCTTATAAATTTTTGTATCGTCTGCGTAAACAAGATGTTCAGAGTTTCTGAAGCAAGTTGACATGTCATTAATATACAAAATAAAAAGAAGAGGACCGAGATGTGATCCTTGCGGCACCCCCGAGGGCACTGGGAGAAAACCGGAAATGTAACCCTTCAGCGCCACAGCTTGGCTTCGGTTTAAAAGGTATGACTTAATCCATCTGAGGAGGTCGCCGTGGATACCGAGTCTCTCGAGTTTCATAATTAACTTACAATGATTAATTTTATCGAAACATTTGGAGAAGTCGGTATACACGGCGTCCACCTGCCACCCGGAAGGAAGTTTATTAATGATAAAGTCGGAAAAATTCAGAAGATTTGTGTCAACACTGCGACCACGGCAAAAACCGTGCTGGCTTTCTGAAATATGCTGATAAACCGTGGCCGTTAATTCGTTAGTGACTATTTTTTCAAGAACTTTACCAAATATATTTAATTTGCTAATTGGTCTATAATTTGTGACTAATTGAGAATCACCACCCTTATGAATCGGGGTTATTAAAGCCCTCTTCCATAACTCGGGAAAGGAACCAGAGGAAATAGATTTTTTAAACAATTTTGTGACGGGCACGGTTAATTCTTTAGCACATGTCTTAATGAAGAGGGGATGAATAGAATCAGCACCACTACCCTTTGTAATATTCACCCCACTCAAATGTTTGAAGACCAAATCTTCTGTAATATTAATAGAACACAAATCAATCAAACTATCATTGATACAGTGTGACGGTAACGCCCTTTGCCCATCCCTAGGGGTAGACACAAACACAGAATTAAAATAATTATTAAAAAGATTACTAATCGCCTCCCCATCACTAGCTGTTACACCATTAAATGACATTTGGTCAGGTATATTGTTAACCGGAAATTTAGACTTAATAAATGACCAGAAGTAATTAGGTGAGCTATATATCCTGTCCTCGGCTAGCGAAATATATTTATTATAACATTTAACAGCTAGTTTATGTTCCTGTTTTCTCAAAAATACGAATTCTGCCCTGTCTAGTGGATTTCCGTAGGTTTTCCATCGTTTGTGAATCGTTAATTTTTGTTTGCGAATTTTAATCAAACTGCGTGAAAACCATGGAGGATAGCTTGAGTTATTACAAACTTTTTTATGCGGTATATATTTAAGGATTAACTTATTTATAAGATTGTAAAAACAAGCCACACACTCATCAATGTTATTGAATTATTATCAACGTAAAAATATATCTGCGAATGTCTTTCATCAGCCACCTTTGTTTACATTTTTTGTTTTCTACTGGCGAATGGTATGGTATATAAATAACAATCATAAAAATATACACATAAGTTAACTTTGTACAAACATTTTGTCTTCTTCGTAAGTATTTCGGAAAATTGTCGTAGTCTTATGATAATAAAGTAAGAAATGTATTGTTAGTCCAAACAACGCACTGAATATATCACTAGAGGGCGTTGTAACATGAACGAGATCTCAGTAACATGCATAATGGCCAATTCATCCTTAGTTATCTTAAAATATTATCGAACCGGGTTACTCACGTATTTAAGTTGATGATTGCTCGACATGTTTCGACCCATTAAGAGGGTCCTCGTCTGGAGCACCCTCGGCCAAAGCTCGGCTTAAATACGTGAGTAACCCGGTTCGATAATATTTCAATATGTTTGAGTCTCACGTTAGTTATAATTCTTACGGCCTGTTTCACAATCTCCAGTTAAAGCTATCTGTCAGATAAAACATAACACTATTTCTTTCTTTCACCTGGAAGAATAAAGAGAGTGTGTTATTTTTATCTGACAGATAGCTTTAACTGGAGATTGTGAAACAGGCCCTTAGTTAGTAGATAGTAATTAATAGTTCTTAGTAGTTAGTAAGTAAATAATGAAATAAATATGTTGCAACGAAGTGCGGATCTAAGGTGGCCGCTCGTTGATATCTTTTTTGCTGGCACCCGATTGCTTAAATTCATTATAGCTGCCTACAGCGTTGTGTAATGAGTTTATTATAATTCAGTTGCGAACTTGACGTCATGTATATGATTATAATTTTGTGTACGTAATCTTAATCAAATATTACAGTCGACGAGTAGAAAACGTTCTTTACTATTAAATAAAATAGACAACTAAGGATGAATAGGCTGCCGATCTTGCCACACGATTTTGTTCAACAGACATTCTCATGCTACAGCACACATACAGGCAGACATGTTAAGGGCCTTACGCTCTTCTGAATCGCACGAGCGAGCAATGTTGTGTAAGGAGGCAGGGGTGAGTTGTCATCTAGCCACTGTTAGTGACGCCACCGGTACAGCAATGGTAAATAGGTTAGTGTAAATTGGACGTAGACAACTTAGACAGAAAACCAGCGAACGATTTCGCGCAGTAGGTATTGAAAAATCCTTCACATTTTGTATTTACACGGAATTTATATTGCTGTCTCAACTCTAGGTACCTATTCAAAGTGATGTATGTAAGTTATGATTTGATTGCCAAATTTTGTTTTGAGATGTTGTTGTTTTCCGGCCATTTCATTTGTTCGGCCACATCAAACGAGTCTATTTTGCGTGGTCCAACGCTGGCCCAGTACTTGTTGGGGACTTCACATACACCCTTGAATTTCTTCGCAGGTGTATGCAGGTTGTTTTGAGATATACTTTAGTAGTGTACAGTCAGCTGCAGAGATAAGTAGACCCCCTTGCATACAAATTTGTATGCAAGGGGGTCTACTTATCTCTGCAGCTGACTGTACGTTCAAAATAAAATATTTTAGCGGCTCGTAAATCGTTAATAGAGGTAAAATACAGTACAATACTTTATATTACAGTACGTCTGGCAACCCTAGTTATAATACCTATGACGGCAATATGATTTCGGATATATTTGTGAAATTTGTACATTACTGTGTCATTTATTGTCACAGAAGGTAAAATTAGGACCAATTAAGAAGCAATTGAGTCAATGCACGAAATTGTTCGCTGGCAATCGCACTAGATGTGTGAAATTTGAACTATAATTAGGTATATTAACAAATATAACATTGTAGCAGGGTACTTGTGACATTGGGTTCTGCCAATGTTCATAAAGGGGTTGACAAAAAAGCTTGCATTATGAACTTACAAGGCAATAATGTCGATATCTCAGATAGTGCTGTTATCTTGGTATATAGACGGGAAATGTTCTGTCATGTGTCAAATAACTTAATGATTTTTTTGCAAGTTCTTGTATATTTTGCAAGTAATTATTTGGAAAGCTTAATCATAGCCAAGTTATTAGATGAAATGTGCAAAATAATGATTTTGGATATGGAGTTGGCTCGGCAACCTTAACCAAGCATCGAATTTTACAAAAGCATTTGACATCTGATCTCCCAACACAGAACACAGGCCACAGTTTTATTTTTAGGCCACAAAGAGAGTTGAAATTAAGGTTTGGTTTCCTCATGATGTTTTTCTTCACCGAAAAGTGACTAATAAATACATATACTGGCTTGGTGGCTTTCAATAAACTCAATGTTATTAGCAACCTTTAAAAGCACGCACATTCACACAATTGAAGATTATGAATATAGTACATTAACAGTATTAACTCAATTCATCATTAAATAATTTAACTAGATTAATTGGCAGCATCATTAAGACAAGTAACTTAAGACATTTTTGAAATCCACAGGGCCATTAAATATACAATGTTAAATGGGTCAAAACAATAGGGTTATCACAAACACATAGATAATAAAAAGATATTCGTACCCCATCAAAAATGTCCATGACCTCGTCCCACCACTAGAAAAGAAAAATATATTGTTTTGCTTTTATAGTGTACTCCGTGGGTGTGATATAATGGAAAATGATTTCGGACAATCCTTGATCTACTTTTAATTTATGGGAACTATAACTAAGGGATTAAAACTTTATAGAGCAGAATCTGTTTAGTGTATCAAAATTGTCTTTTTTTTTGTCTTGTGCGACACTTTTAGTACAGAGTATCGTGTGGAGCTCGTATTTTGTTAGGTACATACCGCAGATTGTGCTCTTTAAAGTGTGAAGGTATCTTGTGACTAATATTTGACTATGACTGGCGTGAATGGATCAAATGTATATTTTTTAATGCCACATTATATTTAATATTTTAAGCAAACAAAAAAATTGGCATATTTTTATGCAGTGTATCTAGCAAACCAAAGTTGGCCATAAATATCGGTTAGTTTTTTTATGAGGCCATCAAGGCTTTTTTATTGACATCCTTTTATCATGAATTAAGTCACTGGCATCAATGTGATGCAATTAGTACTTATTCAGTTTATTCCCTTCACGCCAGTATTAGTGAATTCACCCCTAAACTAATGTAAGTGATGAATAAGGTTATTGCCTTGAATGAACACCATGGATGACTGTTAAGATAAAAAAAAATTAAAGTTACCTGTTTCGCTTCTTTGTCAACAACTGAAGATCTGCCGGGGACATAGTTCTCTATTTTACCGGGCTGGTTCTTGTACACCTCTTGACTAGCTCTGGCTGATGCTAAGGTACTATACCTGGAAATATAATATGCATATAAAATTTATTGTCTGTTTGATAAGGATCCGTCCAATAGGAATTGAATTCAAATCAATTCATAATTAGAATTCAAAATCAATTGCACTGATCCTTAGCAACCACAGACGAGGGGATAAATGACATGAAACCTATACAAAGTCGGCAAATTCAAATTTTCTGTGGAAAGCAAACAATTCAAGCCGTGGAAAGCAAGCAATTCAAGCCAAGTTTTTTTTTAATTTGCCCTATTTTCTACTGGCAAGCTGGTTGGTGAGTCAGTGTGCTATATTGCAACTGACAATATTAGCATGTACTTCCAAATTTTCTCCTTATTGCTCTTTGTAGTTGACCATTAATTACAGAAGGTTCTCAGAGCATACAATTAATTCCTAGACCATTTAAACAAATTAGCCATAGTGAACAATAGTGTAGCACAGTCTAATTTTGTTTAGCTATGATTTATAGTCACATCAGACAATAATAAATGGTCTACCATAATTTAAGAATGACTTAGATTATAACTTGGATGAAGTATGAACAAAAGGTCATGTACATATTAGGAAAAGTTTGGAAAGAAAAAAAGCTTGAAGCCTAGCTCGATGTGTAATAAGATATATCTCACCTGCATATGTATGATGCATAGGTAAAAACAAAAATATACTTACTTATTACTAGGTAAATATGGCGAAGTAATTTCTTCATGTCGTCTCTCTTCCTGAACTGAGGTGGTTCTTCTCCGAGGGCTGTTGGTGACATCACTGTCATATGCATCACTCCAAGTACTTGAGCCCAGTCGGCTGATGCCTCCTTCCGGTTCACTCAGGTAGCCAGATCGTGGGTCAAAGTAGGCATACTGGGACTTGTTGGTAGTCACTCTTTGTGGAGGTTGACCTGAGTGAAATAACATATCTTAATATAGTATGTGGACGTTATAGTCTGGCTAAGCAATCATGTTGATGTCCACTGACATGCTTCATGCAGCTGTGGCCACATATTATGACTTATTTCGGCTATTGCAAAAATTAAAGAATGTCAGTGGCAAGACAAAGCTAAAAATTGTCACACATTTTGTGGACATAGAATTGCAGCTATCACTGCGGAGTCAGTCAATACTTAAATTAATACATAATAATTGTTCTGATACAGATTGCCCACCAGACTATTGTTTTCTGTTCTTTAGTTAAGATCTAAAAAGCATATCAAAATACGTGAGAATATCCTTAAGCCAAATGATTAGATACCTGTCCTGATATGGTTAGCAAATATTCTATTGCATTATGCACCTTTTGGCACTGTATTAGCTGTTTGTTTACACATTTTCTAGAAATAGATTATTTAACTATAAACTAAAATGTGAAAGCACTGAATGTATGTATTCGAGTTAAAATAAGCAAATTAATGTAATAATGCACTTCTTTGTGGTGTTATACAGCCACCGATGTCGTGTGTAAATTTGGAAAAGTGTAAAATAATCACCTCGGCGGCTTTTGTACCGAATAGTCACATAATCGTCTGAAAAAGAAAATGTATAAAATAGGGACGCCGTCCGACATACACCTCTTCGATAAACAAAAAGTTAAATAAACGAGATAGTAGGTAATAAAACGAATAAAGTAAAAAGTATAAAAATACCCGTTGCAATAAAATAAAAGAGGAACATGTCATATACATAACAAAGTCGTTACTTAACTTACAGGATTGAGAACACTTGAGAAGTTATCGAATTTAACCAAAACTCACCGTCGTATTTGTTTTTGTGTATCGTGTCGTACATTTTCTTGTACCATTTTGACTGGTCTTTGACTTCCTGAAATTATAAGAGTTTCCATTTTAACCAAGGCTAGTGTGTAACTTTTAATAATCTTTATTACAATAAGAATTTTATTTTTATAAACAAGAGAAAAGATCTCTTATCTCTTATTGCTCTTTCTACGATCACAGTTGACATATACATTCCAGTTGACTCATTTATTTTAGTTATCTGTGTACGTTTTACTTCCACAATAAAATGTTATTGAAAACCGGAACGTAAATGTAAAGTTTCATTACATGTAAAAAAACCAACAATTTAACAAATAATATTTATAAATATAATATAATAAGTTATATATATAACCAGTATTGATTTAATCGATTTTGCGCGGTAAAGTAAAAAAAATAGTATTATTGAATATTTTTGTTCCACAATTTTTTTTACTGATGGGGATTGTTGGACCGAGTATGTTATACATGTTTATGTTAAGGCCGATTTTCAAGCCTAAACTAATATCATTAGGTAGATAAATGTAAGCTCTTTTGTCTCTAATTTACTGACGAATATTATTCCCACTTCTATCTCGGAATTTAAAAATATAGGTGTATATAAAATATGTCCCACTGCACTTTAATTCCGTGTATTACAACTTGGCAAAAAGAGTAGAAATTAAAAAGTAGCAACATCGTAGTGTCGTCCCTTTCAAATCAATATGCGTGAGAAAACGGGACGACACTACAATGTTGCCACTTTTTAATTTCTACTCTTTTTTGCCAGACTGTAAGAACATCGTAACATAGTAATTACCTCCTAATGCGTTTATACGCATAATCAATAGGTGAGGCCTACGTCCAGCAGTGGACTATCATAGGCTGATGATGATGATGATGATGATGATGAACATAGTAATAAAAGGATTCTTTCGATACATATTTTTGAACTTGACTGTACGGTCGGCTCTAATAATATGTGTACGATTTTGATCCTTATGCCTTTGACATAAGTTCCGAAATGTATAGGTACATATTATTAGACGTGACGTACAATAACAAAAAACTGAAAACAGAACACGAATTACCTACCTATGCACCTTAGACTTTACTATTACGTAAAAATAACAGTATAGTTTGGCAAATGAGACGGTGGGTTGCCAGACTACGTATTTTATTTTTAATTCCCGCGTTATTTTAAAAACGAGTTCATTTATTATGAAAATTGTAAACCCGTAAACATATACCCTGCCCACTGTCCAACAATCCTTGTCAGGAAAAAAGACAGTAAATTCGAATTTTCTATGGGCAGACAATTATTTGCGAATACATTTTTTAAATTTGTGCCTTTTTCTATTGTCAGGGTTCGTTAGACAGAGTATAAATTATTTGTTTAAAGTTAACTTACTGATCTCAGAGCTACTGGCATGCCGTCTTTGGTCGTGGGTCCGATTCCTTCGACTTTATCGTGGGCATGTGCCATTTTACGTGGCCCGCCGCGTTCGTAGTCACTCCTGTCCGCCTCTCCCTCGCTCGCGTATTCTCTACGTAGGGCGTGAACTGAAATAAATAAATTAAAAGTACATTTATTTTGTTGATGGATGTCCGTCTGTGAAAAAGGATGATAGATAGGTACCAAGTAGGTATTATTTAATTGACGTGACTTGAATAGCTCATGAAATACAAAAACATATTTAAACTAATGGAAACAGCAAACACAAATGTTTACAGTTTCTCTAAAACACGACACGACGCAAGAATTCTCAGACTTTACCTAGGTAGTACTCATAGAACTTCGTACGGAAAAAGTCATGATAAGTTTATCTGACGTATTTTTTCTCAAATCGGGTAGGTATTGATGCAGCATGTCGTTGTTAACTTTTTTTCCTATCTGCCCAGATATTTTTTCATTTATTAAAGACATTCCTCATTCTCAATTAGCTAAGTTTTAACTTTTTAAGAGCTTAAGACTACTTACTGGGATCGCCTTTAGGCGGTGAAACTCTGTCACGCGGTAAACGCGCGCTGTCTCTTTCTTGCTGTAAATAGCTGGAACCACGCGATAGCTGGCCTTCTGAAAAATAGGGAATACCAATATTTATTATCGTCATGACAGCTCAAGCTGATGATGGTTATACTAGGATAGAACAAGCTAAGCGCTCAGATGGAGTAAGTAAACTATCTAATTAAAACAGAAGTAAGGTAGGTAAGTTAAAGTCTTTCAGACCATCATCATATACATTTTGAGGGGAAATGTGTCTGTCTTATTATTGTTTACGCGTAGGTCACCCGCCGAAGACAACCCTGCTACCGCAAACACTGAAGTTCGTAAATATCGGGGATTTGTCTTTGTCACTCCAACGAAGGCGTCATTAGAGTGACAGAGAAAAATCTCCGAAATTTGCGAACTACTACGAAACTTTCGCAAAAATTATGCCACCAAAATTAGGCGGTTGAAACGCTCAGATATTCACCCACCCGGTGTAATTACTGGCATAGATAGAGGCAATCCATCTAAGTCCTCAGGGTAGGCAGCGCATAGGCGATTTTCTGATCGCTATGTCCATAGGCCTCAGTTCCTGCTTTCCATCAGGTGGGTTGAGAGCTCAGTTGTCTACCTTGGTCACATAAAAAAAGAATACTTATATCTAACTACACTATGAACATGTATTAACTACAGTTGAATATGTATGTGGCGCATACGGTTACAAATACAATTTGGGCTAATAGGCAACATTCCCTATATCGCGTATGTACCCAACAGCTGTCATCTTTTCAAAGTATTAAATGCTATTTGACCCTTGTCGCTCTATAATAACTTGTCACACATTTTTCCGCTTTTATGTTATAGTTGGGTTCAGTGGACACAGCTGAATAAGTTCGCGAACGCGGGTCACGGTTAAGCCGAATATCAAGTGACATATGTCCACAAAAGGTGTTCATCGACCAGTGTTGTCACATACAATTTGGGAAAACTGGTAGAACGACATCCAAAAATAGGTAGAAATTGGTAGAATTAGAAGCGGAAAATTGGTAGATCTACCACCTAAGGATCGACGCCAATGACGCCATCTGTAATTCCATATACCATACCGTTTTACCAACCGACTTGAAGAAAATATCACGAAAACTGTCACTATTTCTGCTGGCATCTGACACTATCAGTAGGTAGTGTCAGTGGCAAGTTGTTAAGCTGATATATCATGATTCATGATATACCCACAAACTTTAGCACGGAACGCGCCCAAACGTTGAAATAACAATTATATTTCGTAAAAAGTATGGAGAAATTGGAGAATGTTCATCATCATAAGATTTTGAAAAATAGGTAGATTTAAGACTGAAAGTGGTAGATAGGTAGAATGAAGGCAAAATAGGTAGATCTACCAACAAGTTGGTAGATGTGACAACACTGTCATCGACTAATGATGTATCTAGACCTAGAGAGTTTGCGAAATTATTTATAAAATATCTCACTGAAATGGATAATAAACCCAACAATCCGTCGTCTCCGTCATCGGGTTTGAATGTTAGGTAATTATTATTTATGAAGTCACGGTTGTTATAATTATGTTCCAGATTACTTAGGTTTTTGTGCAAAGGTCATTAATAACGAAGTTTTTAGATATTGCGTATAAAATAGTGTTAGTATTTGTGCAGTGCCTAAAAACTATGACGCTTGCAAATGAGACAAATACGGGACATTTTTTCACACAAAAGTGTGACGTTAAGTTTTGTTTTCAATATGCCCTTAACTAGTAAGTACCTACATTAATTTGGCAATCGAGCCATTAGTCAATTAAAAACAAATCCGAAGGTTGACAAACCGATTGATTATCTATTACTCGTAAAGACAGGTAATGTGGAGAATTATCGGATTTTCGGTAATCTTTAATTAGGGGGTGCGACTCATCAGTGCGTAAGCCAATTACTCCAAGTTTGGAGGCAATTAGTCGTCATTCCAACGTTCTACCCCGGGAATAAATTACGATGTTCCAATCCAGGTCGAGTACCTATTTTCAATGCTAAGGCGGGGGATATTCTTTGGCGTCGAGAATCCGGTTTCATAACTTCTGTAAGTTGTGGTAATGACAGTTAAGTAATAATAAGTATACACATTTTGATTTCTTCAGGATGTCAAATGAAATGATCCGCCAATCACGATTTAGATAATACTCATACTGTTTCGATACTATAGATTGAGATCACGAATGGTTGTTTAGTCGCTCAGTAAGCTGGAGATATTTGGAGTAAAACCCCAATCTAGGTGACTTAGCTCGCTGCCTGTAATATGAGAACTGCAACGTATAAGTCTATTACATAAGTGGGGCCATATTGCAGTCAGTAAGTGACTTGCTCACGAAAAATAAGTACGATAAAGTATTCTCCCGCTTTAAAAGGCAAATGCATGAGTGTAAGAGAACTTAGAGAACGCGTGACACTTTTCAAAATAATCTTGAAAATCTGAGCGCACGTAGATTTTAACTGCATCCTTAAACAAATTCCTTCCTCATCCCTTGTATATCACAGTAGCGTCGACTCTATTCGCAACGAGCTAAGGTTATTTTCGCATGTAGTGTACCAATACCTTCAGTAGTGTATTAAATTGGTTTTATACGGTAGCGAACATCATCCTAATGACATGGGGGAGACATGAGCGGTTGCTCCTCGTCAACCGAGCGCATTCGTCTGAAGAACCAGAATAAGTTTGATCTCAATATCCGCAAGAATCATGGATGATCGCAGACCTAACTGGTGTTGGTTGATCGAAGCTAAGCGTTCAGTTAGAAATGAGTCCTCACGAAGTCGGGACGCCGGTGGCTCTACACCTCCGACCAATTTAGATAACATTTAGACTGTTATGTTATGAATACTAACAACTGCTTGACAAACGCCTAAGGGTGTTTATCATAAGATTAACATAGATTAGGAGCCATTAATTTTCTTAATTTTCAGCATTTCGTAACGCAGATTTCATAATATTTTTCGGTTAATTATCATTCAAAACAACATTACACAGTCATGATAACTACCTAGAGCTAAAGTAAGTAATCATTTAGAACGAAAGTATCGTAACAAATACTAAAAACTAAATACGTAGGTAGTAGTTAGATACGACTTAATTTTAGAGCTTTTGTCTACCCTGCTCTCCTGAAATACTCAATTGAGTATCATCGGGTATAAAAAACAGAACCGGCACAGACCGGGAAATATAGGTAATATTTTTTTCTGAAATAAGTGACGGTGGAATTCGAAAAGACGTGTCTCAGCTCCGATCAAATCTCATATGACAATAGCTCATAGAGTATTTTTCACTCGCGTCTTTTTGAATTGTGCGACTGTGCAAGCAGCTAATGAGGCCCGATTAAGAGTATTAAGCTTTTCACGTTAGAAATTTATCTGACAAAATAAAAGTTCAAATCAAATTTCGGTAGGCATTTGTATAAAATGTTGTATCCGAGGCCTTAAGAGGATAGACTCCTTTAGGAAGACGTATCATGTTGCATACCTCTGGCTTTCTGCAAAAGAGTGACGGTAGGGTTCTGTGCCCGAGGGAGTCTGGAGTTTCCTAAGGAGTTGAGACCAGTGGCTGGCGCGCTGTGGCTGGTGCGCAGCCGACCCTCGCTCTCTGACCCGCTTGTGCAGCCGTTCTGCTCTGAACTCTGAAATTGATTTATTAAAAGTTTGTTATATAGTCAGGCAAATTAGTTTGTCAGTTAGTAAAAACCGGGAAAAATACATCTACCCCTTTTTTGGGGTGGCAATATTAGTAAAAGAAAAAGCCAGTATGGTTCTCTCTGTGCGCAGTCAAAGAGAAAAATCCTGGCCAATCTATACCTACAATATTGCACCTCATATCAATGGCACAAGATGAAAAGCTGTTCAAGGGCAAGAAGATAGATTAATATGAAAGTACGTGTGATTTATAGAAATAATACGTCGTCACAATGCCAATGTTGATACGATGTCTTATTGTTATTATTTTGTTGTTTTGTGGGGTAGGTATAGAAAATATCAATGTTTGAATGCTCAGCATGAAGAAGCTTTTGACTTTTATGACACAATGAATAATTTTCTTGTTTTCTTTGCTGTAAGTAGGTAAAGAGAATGAAGAATAAAGAGTGGAATGACACGATTTTCACTTAATATAGACATTAACATCTTGAATGAAACCATGACTAAAATATGGCGTGACGTCGCCTTAAGTTTTAAGTTAGCCAATTAGGTACCTATTGTTCAAGACACTACAAACAAGTACCTACCTAGGTTTAAAATTATAAAATGTATCTCAACTGTTACTCAGAATTATAATAGCTTTGACCTAAATATAACAAAAACACAGCCTGGAACCCTTTCCTTTAACGTAATAGGTAAAAGTACTGTTACTTCTTTCTTAGTACAATTTAAGCACGTTATTCCATCCGGTATTCAAGTCATTACATTACCAAAGGTAATTTCATCTGCCTCCTACTACAACTTAGACTCCCTAATAGCTGTTACTATAGCAGTGGAGATAAGTATTCAAACTCTAAGAACTAACTAAATGAATAGCTGTACTCTTTCAGAACTTTTATTTTATTATAAACGTGGCCGTACGTCAGCTCAGAGTCGTGCCCTTAAAAATTTCTACATTCCTAATGATTGTCAATCTGTAAGAACATCTACCTACTACTGCTTAGATTTAGGTACTAACTTTTAATAAATTAATATGTGTAGTCGTTCTGAGCATACTCAGGGATTAATCCGCAAGACTAAAAAATAACAGTCTTCATATGTAATTAATCAGTGTATGTGACTTAGCTCATTAAACACTGTTCTGCATATAATTCTTCAGAAACCTTATAAAATCTCACCCCAAACTTCCTACGACTAGGCGGCGTCTCCTCAAAGTGCACGGGCCGGAACGACTTCCTCGGCGTCTGGGGCGAAGCCCCCGGAGTCCACACCGGGGGCGGCGGCGGCGGCGGCGGCGCGCCCGGCGAACGCGCCACCTGCGCGGGCGCAGGCGCGGGCGGCGGCGTCGGCGCCCCTGGTCTCCACACCGCTGTTGGAAGACAAATGAAAATCAGGAATTGGAAATCATGGAGATTGGTCGGCAAGGTATTTAGAGAACCAACCAAAAGGTTAGTTCTCTAAAGCGGCTTAGCGGAAAACGTATGGTGCTCCCTCTCGTAGCTCGTACCCATATCGGCATCCTGCACAAACTCATGGATTCGCTCGCCGCTGGTCGTCTTAGACCAATGCCGTGGCCGGGACATTATCATGGAGATTGGGTCAACTACAAGGTATTTAAAATCAATCTAAAATGTAGCCAAGAGTCGTAACGATTATCGCAAAATAATGGTTTATTTTATAACTGGTCATTACCTTTCAAGACCAAATGGAATTAAAAAGTTAACGGTTAGAAAGTACCAGTATTTTTAATTTCTCAAGAAAAAGGTACAAAAAGGCAACAAATACAAAAAAAAGCATGAGTATTGATCGACGTCATTTCAGGATTTCAGTGACAATAATAATTGAATTTGTGTTGAAAAATAAATATGACCCTTGGTAATTTCCTTTCCCTTCGCGTCACTTTTCACGAATCAATTTGAGCTTTTGGCTAAGGTTTTACTTTTTAGAAAAAAAAAACATGAAATCACGATGTTTCTAACCTTATTCTTCAAAGTATGTACTTTTAACAACGCAACAAAATGATACAACAAGAACACAAGTAATTGTTAGTGGCGCGAAACATCCTGGAACAGGATTTCCAGGCGTTTCAGGGCACTATTTACCGCTCGCATTCTAGAAATCTCAGCTCGGAATAGAATAGGCTTCCTAGAATCTAAATGCGTCCCGTTAGACTCCATTGTGATTTCAGAAGAAACGGCGCAAAACTTTAAAAAAGAATGGAAGCACCTTTAGTACCCGACAGTTGCGTGATAAATGGGATTTGTCTGTATTTGTAGTTTCTACAAAATGATGCTATGTAAGTATTTAATATAACAATATATAACCACGAGCTAGGCATAAAGGTACATCCTCATTCATTGTAATTCCGACATAAAGGCAAAGCAGAGTCAGTATTTTACACCTCAATCAACACTAATGCAATCAGTTAATTGAACAATTCAAATAACACACCAGTCGAGATGAAAGTATCTAGGTATATACATTAGATTAGTAGTTAATACAACTATCGAGCATAAATCTACTGGTAGAATTGCAAATTAATCATTAACAGTATAACGGTCCATATATTGCCATTGAATCACCAATGACTTAAAGGTCATAAATAATGGAGTTACCAGACCAGCACCTACCTATATAAATCTAGATCTGACAGGCGCATGATGTGCAATGACTCACAATCAAGTTAACAACAGATAGGGAAACAGATTGAAACTCGACCCGTTTATAAAACATATCAGCAATATAATTGAAAATTGAGGGTTGGTCGCGTCAATTCCAATCAATTTGGGCGCTTTTACATAGTGCTGCATTTTACGATTCGACAATAAATCTCAGCGAAGCGTAGAATGGACGTATGTTTAGTACCTTAAAAGCAATTGGTCGGAAGTGCTGTTATTTTTAGGGATACTTTCGACGAAATGGCACCGAGGTGGAGTGTTTAGTCGGTCGTTTTCAGCAAATTGGGTTAGCGGCACTCCCAGCTAGCGACGTAATCGCAAAGCCTATTTAGGCTCTGATGTGATCACAGTTCACACCCCGACGCGAATCCGAACATCAATATTTGTATTCACTATACGCGAGTCGACGAGGAATCCTTTAATCAGGATGGAACGGTATCAGTTTTTCCGTAAGTTAGCTCGCAGTTATTTCTAATAAAACGGAATATATTTTTATTTAAACGACACAGCGGAGCATAACTAAATTTGAACTACATGGGTACCTATTTATTCTTATTCATATGTTTGTATCCGTTTCACACTTACGGAGTAAAATAGCTTTGACATACGGCGAGACGAACGTGATCAAATTATAAGAGTTCTGTTGTTTCCATTTTGACTATTGAACCCTAATCTAAGGGTTTAATTGAATTTTTTTTCACCGTGATACATAATTTTGTTTTATGCTATTATTGTTTTCGCGGGGTTGGTCAAATCTAATACGATATACTTTTAGTTTCTAAATAAACCAATGCACGCTACTTATTTCTAACGTGTTGACAGATCCCGTAAACCGGTCACAGGGATTTTAATCGAATCAAGATAATTGGTTATTTATCTAAAGCGTGTGCCGACATCAAAGTAAGCGCGCAAATAAATTAAAAGTGAATCCAATTAAGGTCAGACCGGGAAAAATCCACATTTTAAGCTGAAGAGTACTCCTATTGTGTCCAGCGTAATACGAGTCGTAGATGGCTGCGAGTATATGGGATGATACGCTGCCGCTGGGAAAAGTTGGAGCTGGGAACTCGTCGTGTCATTCACTCAAAATGAGTAAAAAACATGAGAGTAGAAGCGAAATATCATTTACCTACCAACCTATTTGTTATGAAAGTCCGACGCGACGCCACAGCTCACAGTAATAAAAAATATCACAAATTTTCCTAGTGTGTCTCTAAAACTCTAAACATCTAATCTGGGTTAATAAATACTACACTTATATTATGAAAAGTATTCCTAAAGACGAATGATAAGTATTTGGTTTTAAGTCATGCACAGCGAAATCTAAAGTCTAATTTATATGCAGTAAAGCTACCATAATCTGTGAGCACCGTCTAATTTACAAATTAATGCAACTTAAATCCAGTTTTAAAATCGCTCAGTGTGTCATTAAGAGGTCCCAGGGCTAATGCATATAATCATTAGCAAAATAGATCACGTACCATTACAAACCGTACACAGGCGGTATTTTTCTCAAGCACAAAGTAACCTTTCAGAAGAAAAACGCCCTAAGCTCGTATGGGGCTGGTATGCATTAATGTTTGTTTTCCTTTCAAAGATGTTTGCATTACGCATTCTGACCGCGCGCCACCGTCGCACGCGCCGCCTCGCTAACTTACGGCACCCCTAATTTAATTATGAAACTCCTTCCAATGTTAGCATTTAGGCAACTCTGGAGATGCCCCGAACCAACTTGTATTCCTTCTGAATTCCACGATAGCTTTATTTGTTTAAGTAGTTAACGATATTTTAAAAAGTTCGCCCTTTCTGTAACTCTTAATTTCATAGTAATTTCGGCACGTTGTGTTATGCTAAAAGTTTCAATAATGTTTCTCCGCGATAAATAACTACATTTTTATTTAATTAAATAGTTAACATTGTTCAGTCAAGTTTGGTGCAAAGGAATTTTGACAAAGAAATAAAAAGTTAGCTCGATAATTTTCCAACCCACTGACAGCTACTAAGGCTTGTGCACACGGGATGACAGTTTCCATTTTGCTCTATTGCATTTAACGCGAAATCCTTAAAGCTCTGCTAAGGAAAATATGGATCAGAGAGCTGTAGCAAATAAATACATTTGATGTTTCTTCGGCGCTCCTTTATATCGAATGTCCTTGATTTAATTTATAGTTATTTTATTCATACTACGAAAACTGTTATCACATCCTCGCGGTCGTCCAGCGTCAAATTCAGTTTAAATATTACCGATATTCATCCGGTTGGAAATTGGGAAGTCTGCTGATATGTTTTTAACCGCTCGCCTCTCGTCGGTCGAGGCAATCGAATTATCGACTACTCGTCGAGGTTCATAATAGCCCTCGTAATTATGTTTGAGTCGATTTCATAAAAGTTGCATGTGCGTCAACAGATTTTTTTGTAGGAGCTAGATTACAAAACTTTCCTGTGGTCATATTAAGACATATTAAGTTTATTGTTGGACGAATACAAGCCAATAGGTGACTTCTGATTCCTAAGAATTGTTTGATCAAAGCCTAATTTGTATGTAGAAGCAATAACTTTCGCAATGTCCACAGGAAAGACGCTCGTGTTAGCGAACGCTGTATGACCCATGTAATGATTTTTTTCTTATACCACGATGCTGAAACCTACCTGCGGCTTTCTAGCCTAGTGCCCAAGAGCGCTTGCATTTCAATTTTCCAGAGTAGTTCCAATAAAGGTCTTCAGGTATTTACCTTGAAGCTTCTGGACCTTATTGGAGCTTGAGTGGGCTATAAGTCACATGGGTATGTACGGCGAAAGGGACAAAACCACCGAGTTTCTGTGGGCCCCTTGAATATACTGAAATGTTTTTGTTTTTGATGTTCGTAGCATTGCCACGTGTTGTATAAACTGATTTTGTAGTGAAATCGGCTTACAATATCTATAGCCAATGGTAATTTCCACGGGTTTTTAATACGTTTTAGAGGACTTGTAAACTTATAACATGAGTGTGGATACAATAATTTTAAAGGACTGACCACTCATTGGTATTAAAATGTCAAATTAACATCACGATTACCGCTGATCAATGATCATGGATTGCCGCCAAAAACCTACACGTTGTTGAGATAAATATCTACAAAGGTTAAAACTCGAAGAGTTGTTTTATATCATGAGCTTAAATAAATGAAGCTAACAAATTTAGGCGGCGCTGCAGAATCAGCAAGAAGCGAAATGACAAAGAGGTCGGCAGTTTATTTTTCTGAAAGATTTAGAGCAAAATTAAATTATTGTGTTGAAGATGCTAATAGGGCCATTAGTTTGGAGGACTGACAAAAAATTGCAAAGAGGCTGAAGCCTCATTATGCACAAGACAGGGGCTTCACCTGGACTTATAATCAAAAAGGCTTTTTTAATAATATTTTCGTCGGTATTTAAGAGGGAAACAGCTTGATGAACTAAACGAGGAGGCTTTAGAGTGCCTTTTAGAACCGGAAAGTGTTGCTGTCCTATTGAGTAGACTATAAATAGGTACATGTAACCTGAATATATTAGTGTCATGACAAATGTATGTGTACGCTCTGCCTATTGGTGAAATATCTCCACAACTTGGTTCCCCAGTAAGTATTTTATGTCATACACTCGCTGGCTACACATAAGAAATCTTTACCTACTTTAAAAAGTATTACCTGCTAATTTACACGAGTATTAAAGTATTTTTATTACGTATTTGTACGTGTGAAAGTTATAATTACATATTCAATTATCTATGGTAAAATCGGCGGCCATTGGTTTTCATATGTAGAGGCACACCTAAACGTGAAAATATATTAATTCGCCATTAAAATTTTATACAAACCCTGTACGTAAACTGCAGGATGTATCGACTATTATGCAGGTACTACATAAAAAGGCGACAAAACTTCACTCCGGGAAATGTGACGCAGCATACCGTTAGTCTACACTGCAACGTAATCCCGGAACGCCCATAAAATGCTATGCCACAAAATATTTCTTTCCGGGGCGACGCGACGAGCGAGGAAATTTTCTTGAAAAATGTGAGAACTGAAATTCTGCCCTACATTTGTATATCTGAGAGTGAAATATGCGAAAACAGCTCTCAGTCATTCTCCCTTTATTAAAAGTCTTCAAGTATTTAAAGAGGGCACAGTATTTAATTTGCACTTAGCCTGTAAATCTCCGCGGCACCGCATTGCAAGCGACATTTTCTCAACAAATTTGGTTTGGACTTTAGAATGCTAAAAAACGAGCCGCTATTTACTAATTGGCTTCAGTAGGTTAACTATGACTTCCAAATCGATAAAATTTGAAGAGTTAATTAACGAATGTGCCTTATCAAATTCAAGTCAAGGTAAACTTATAATTAAAAATCCTTATCAGAATAACTTGTTCACATTTTTAACAACAATATGTCTAAGAAAACAGCTCGATAAAAATGCTTATTATGCTATGTAATAAAGATATCGGTCAGGTAATTTTCGTTTCGGAATCATTCCTGCCCACCGACTCAGAAGAATGGAAACTTTTATCACTGCGCGTCTCATAAATCTTAATCTAGTGTGAAACAAAGAATCGGATATTTTATACGAATATTTACACAGCTTTTGTTTCTCCGACGTGCGCTGTGGTCGCAGTTTTCCAGCACGATTTTTCGTGAAAATCCCTGTAGATGGGAATATTGTTGGTGAAACTGGCTCGTGTTGGAAAAGCCTGTCAATGTTGATAGTGCATTTTTATCCGTTACGGACGTACCAGCGTAAAAGCGGCTGCATAAAAATGAGTGAATATGTATGATTTATCGTTGTTTTTTTAATAGAGTATCTATTTTAAATATATGTAACATAAAAGAATACCGTCAAAAACTGTTAATTCACCAAATTATATTACTCTTCCCCAAAAGAAGCACGGTACCACCTTGGTTTTATTTATTTTGTCGAAAGTAACGAAAGCACAGTTTATTTATATAGTAAATTGAATCTTATCTGTTTATGCACTTCAAATACCAAGTTATCTTATCAAGGAATTGACTGCGTTTCAATTCCAGATAGTTCCATTGGATTTGCTCTTCCGGGTGCATTTCCACATTCAATTTTATTTTTATAGATTATGAAATATCTGGGGCATCAATCCGGATATAGGACTTGAATAGGCACACAATTCATCTCCAAATTGATTACTTAAAGTAGTATTCATTAGCGCCGTTCATGCTTACTTACTAAAACCGTGGGTATAAACAGATAGATTCGTATTCAAGTCCAGCTGCGTCATAATAGTGATGATTTTGTTTATCTAAACTTATACCTTCTCGTTTCCTGTTTTCGCAGCAATAAGCGTGTCTGTGGATTATGCAACTTGTCAACGCGCCAACCGCTCAGGTGTTCTGACCTCCGTGGCGGTTGTGACACACCACCTTGTGAATCATTTTGTGGAACACTTTTCTTATCTAATCGTGGAGACAATTAACATATTAAATATGATCAGATTCATTGACCCAATCAGGACAATCTGCAATAATATTAGTTGCGAATTGAGTTGTTGCTGTTGTTAGAGCGATCGGACAGCTAAAAATCTGAAGAACTCATCCAAACCGGACCTACACGTAGATTACTTCTGCAAGTTAGCGCTTTAGTGAGATTATATGAATCGGTTCAATCTGGTCTAAGGTACTGCTAATAAGTACAGATCACGAGTTCCTTCACCGATTCAAACTACAAAACAAACGATTAATATTTAATTTTTTGTGAAGTTTATGCGTTACTATATTCTGAATGAAATATGGTTAAAATAGCTACGGCGTTGACACACATCTGTGCCTCTGAATAGAAACTGCTATTTCCGTCGTTCGACTCTCTTAATGACTAGACGATCACACGTCAAATTCACCTACTATTCTGTAAGTAGTCCTGCTCTTTAACAAATTACTCGAACGGACTGAACAGATTTTTTGTCTCTCGCAATCAGAATTGATGTAGATTCCAATTTTTCAGCCGTGAATACGTTTCGGCATCGGCAGTCTCCCTCAATTCGTTTGAGGACGGAGTCAGGTAATACAGGATTTAGACACTCCCGGGTGGAATTCTACGAACTGTCAGCTTCAAAGACTGATATACCTACTTACGTTCAGATTGTCATATTGGATTTCAGAAAGGACTCTTCATGATTTAATCCCTGCGTTCCTAGATTAAATTGATAATATTTTAACGAAGCTATTCAATGCAGAACGGAAAATAAATATTGTTGAAAGCATAAAATAATTAAGTAGACATACATGTACCATTAATGCGATAGTATTATGTAGGTACTTACTTACTGTCCTATGTACATCTACAACAGATATTTAGGTAATTTGATAGAACTGTCACATCAATTGTTCTGTTCTTCAATAGCAATAGCTACATGTGATCATTTTGATTATGAACTTATAAACGAAAACGGTCTGCATGACTTTCATATTAAGTTATTGTCACTAGGCGGATAGAAGAAAATATTGTAATGAATGAAAGTATAAATAATTTCGTCGGCAGATGCGCCGCCTGTAAATCATAATAATTTTATAACTTATAGCCACCGCACCGCACTGGTTCCGTCATAATTTAGATGTATTACGCTATTAAAAAGACAGTAAGAAAACCAAGATTAAAAAGGGTTTAGCAAATTAATAAAAGTAATTATAGATAGCGGCGCTGCTCCGATTCTCTCACTCGATTGAGTTGCTTTCTTAATTAAAATCAGATGAAAAACTTAGCGAAGAACAATAGCCGCGGTAAATTGAATTCATTTCTCGATACAAACATTTTGGTGAATAATTAACCACGTTCCGAGCCGATGACAATCCAGAATAGCTACTGCATTCAGGTGAACTATACGGAATAGCTATTGAACATCAACGAGCATGCGATAAACGTGATCAGCGTTTGATATTCGGTCCATTCAAACCAGCAATGCTAAGATAGTGCATTAGGTATCCGCTAGGCCGGCTTAATAACGTTCCATTAATCACAACTCTAACCAGATGTTTAGCATTCATACCAGGACTTAGCCTGAATTCAGAAACCATTTTACTAACGGAAGTTTAGCTACATTGTCCAAACAGTTTTACGTATATGAGCGAATAATCGTAAAGTAGGTATGGAGGTAAATAAAATAAACATACAATGTATCGATGAACAGTATCTTTGTAGCGCCCCAAGGTGAGGCAGCATGAGACAATGATCATTTACGCCACAATAAACGTTAATGTTGTGTGAAACACTGGCGATATTTAAAGGCGTCGAGTAAAATGTGTAATGTTATAAAACGGAGCAGCGTAAGGTCGCAGGGCATCTGGCACGAACAACATGTGTTTTGCTATTTTTATCTCCGCCATTCACAGAACTGATATCACTAATTACGTACGTTGTACCAGCGCTTTAAAATGTTTGATAAATCGCCTAATCCAACACCCCGTTCTGAAAACGTTCTGTTGTTTCGTTAAATGTTGATGTGCATTGTGGTTTGCGCTGCACTCAAAATGCGGGTCGTATTTTGTTATTGGCAACGCTAATTCAATATTTACATCTGTTTGAATATTTAAATGGACCGAAATTACGAGTACACATCTACGTTAAACGGTAAATAAGTACGTAGTGGCCACGAATAAATATTTAAATAATTCGAACATCAACTTCCACTTAACGTTAAAAGTGGTATCACAACCAGGAGGTACTCGTAGGGAATTATGTCCTCAAAAATAAATCGCTGTTACGGAATTATTCGTTTCCGTAATGGAATAATTTAAAAGCTCCTTACGTTCTCTGGGCTACAAGCGTCTTTGAGTTATACCTTTAACCTTAGAAAACAAATATTATGACAGTTACTTTACATAGCAAAGGGCCGAAGTTCCCGATTGCCCCGCTTTTAGTGGAGTCGCGTAAACAATAACAGAACAATGGGGCTTTCAGGTAGACTGACTCTTTTGTCCCCCTGTGGGGTGGCACTGCCTTCTTATAAGTACGTTATGGGGGCACCACACCTGGATTGGTTGCATGCACGTTCAATATAAGTGCATTATGGCTTAGGTCACCATGCCGCTAGAATGCCCCGCTGAAGTCTAGGTATTAAGTTTACTCGTATGAAACTAAACTAAATATCTTGATAAGAATAGTACTGACATGAAAGTATGTAGTGTGTATGAAAGTGTGTAGTAATTAAGTAACCGTTATACATAAAGATTTATAATTTTCTCTACAATTGACCAACAGTGATCTATGACTTATTATACCTACATAAGATAAAACCTACTATATTGTACCTACACATTTCGTATTATTCCTTTATCGACCGTCATGCTGACTTACGTAATTATTTACGAACGAGTACGTTTAAGCACTATTTTTTGCATTAAGACCAAGAGGGGCAGTCACGAAATTTTGAAACAAAACAATAATAATTATCATCATATCAGCCGAAAGACGTCCACTGCTGAACATAGGCCTCCCCCAAAGATTGCCACAATGACCGATCCTGCGCCACCCCCATAAATGAATTTGAATTTATACTTCAACACAATCAAAAAATCGTCATCCTAATGCGGACATTATGTAGCTACCTAAGTAAACACATTCAGGTTCAATATTTAGCTATGTGGACTCCACCAGCCCACATCCTACCTCATGAATGCCGTACGAGAATGAGCTCGCAAATTAAATTACCGACTTGCGATGCACCGTTTATTAGATACAGTCCCTAACGTGGACTGACAGCGTTCCTGTTACTAGACTATTAACTAGCACATTCATTAAATAATGCACTTAGTTATCTAGGACTGGTATAAATTAGATGTAGGTAAGATTGTTTTATGACGTTACTAAGTGTTAAGAAACTGTTTATTATGTACGATAGTAGAGGCAGATAGGGTACAATAACGTGGACTCACAGCGTTCCTGTTTCTGTGTGTTACTGACTGAAATTGTTTTATGATGTTACTAAGTTTTAAATAAGCCTTTATTATATATTACAGTACGGGCGCATAAAGCGGCATTTCTTGGATAAACGAGCGTTCCTGTTACTAGACTATTAAATTGCGAATTAATTAAATATTTAATGCACCCAGTTATCCAGGACAGGTATAAAATAGATGTAATATTTGTATATGATGTTACTAAGTGTTAAGTAACCGTTTATTATATTACGTACGATAGTGGGGGTGGACATAGTATCATAACGTGGACTCACCGCGTTCCTGTTACCGTAAAACGGGGTAAATAGGAATGGCGGGGTAAATAGGAACGTAGAGTAAACTGGTCTGTTAGCCCAGGACAAACAGTCCAATTTCGAACAGCAAATTTTTTCATGTGTTATTTTAAACTGGACTGTTTGTCCTGGGCTAACAGACTAGTTTACTCTACATTCCTATTTACCCCTTCTTACGGTACTGTATGTTACTGCCTGATTGTTTTATGACAGCATATGACGTACCTATCGAGACACCGCTTACAGTATAAAATAGGAGTCCTCTACCTTAAAAAGGCCTTAAACATAGGATACTTACACACGAGAATAAGCGCATTTTTTGCGCACCTAGAAATAATTTTCCAAAAATTTTACATACATAAAATTCTAACAATTGTTTACAAAATTTCATTTTAATTTGTTCAACAGCTGCTGTACATGCAAAAGATTTTTTGACGCATTTGAAAGGGCTCTTGGCTTTGGCTGATAAGTAATGTGAGTAGATCTGAAATAACGTCATATTAAGGCATTTTAAGTGGGTGAGAATACTTGGTATGTTTTATGCAAGACTGATGATTATACCATTAAGTCGAGAGTAACGATTTAACAACTTAATAGTTACCGTTTATGTTGTTACGCATTTGTTTTAATGGAATTGCAGCATCCTGCAGCCCACGCGATTCTCTGATTAGATTACGTATTTTTATAGGATACAGATATAATTATCACATCTCTTACGATAGTATCTTTGGTAGCTAAAATTTATTGATTAGAAGATCAATCATTAGTACAAATTAATTTTATAGATTTTACTTTTCTGGAGTATCAACAGTAACCCAAAAATAAATCCAATATTGAATAAACTAAAAGTAAGTGAATTAAAGATACAAATCATACCGCTTCACAACCTAAACTCAGAACACTTACTTGAAATAAAACTTATGTCTCAGCTATGCTATTCTCTTATTGACACTGCGTTAGTCAACGAGCTCGATGTCGAGACAGCCGTGTCTAAAATCCTAGCTGTTTGATTTGACATTAGGAATCGAGGCTGTGAGCGAGGTTGTGGGCGAGTTCGTCGCTGTTTTTCGTTAGAGAATACGAAGTTCGTACATTAAACGTCAAACTCTCGACGCAGTGTAGTTCCAGCTCACGCCGCATTCGTCGTCGTTTAAAGTACATTAGTGAATACCATTTTTAGGCTCGACGCTGCCGCAGCGCTGACACAACGCTGACAGCAAGGCGGTTTCCTTAGTGAATAACACTGGCAGTTCTGATTCAATACTGACATACGAGGTTACTAAGAGTAGTGGCAGTTTTACATCGTAGGCAATCACACGTAAATATTATGCTGCTTATCTATTAATGCGAGCATGTTGATAGGTAATGGTTTTACTGCCTAATCTATGCTTTAATAGATATCCAGGTAATTATGGCCAATAAAGTGTGAAGAATTAAAATAGTGAAGAGCTCAGCCAAGTTTAGATAAAACAGCAGAAAACTTACTAAGAAACCCCCATTATAATATAAAAAAACATAAAAGTGAAGTAAGCTATTAATAATTTCAACTTTATTCCTTTAATAACTTTTCCGCCAGCAATAAACATAAAATATTAAATAGCATGACGGTTACAGGAGAACAACTTGCTCACATCGCGCAAACTTTCATTGAGTTGCTCGTCTTTCTACGTCAAAGACATTTTTTCTCGGTACACCTAAATCTGAACGACGTAATG
>JALPQI010005022.1:0-57483 GCA_025490895.1 Thaumatotibia leucotreta | reverse complement strand
ATACTACTAGAGATGTTAAGGTCCTCTAGTTGTCAGAATAAAGATAAATTAAGATTAAGAGATGTGAAAGGTCTCTAATCGGCATAATTTTAACAATAATAATAAAATAGAAAATTAACAATTTAGTGACAATAACAATTTAGTGACTATATGCTTAATAATCCATACGCTCCATACGTTTAAATATTAGGAGAGGCCTATGTCCAGCAGTGGACCGCAATAGGTTGATGATATACCTCATCATCATCATTATCATATCAGCCGAAAGGCGTCCACTGCTGAACATAGGCCTCCCCCAAAGATTGCCACAATGACCAGTCCTGGTGCCACCCGCATCCAGCGGACTTCTGCGACCTTCACCAGGTCATCAGTCCACCTTGTGGGGGGCCTACCCAAGCTGCGCCTTCCGGTACGTGGCCGCCACTCGAGAACCTTCCCGCCCTAACGGCCATAAGCTTATAGTTTAAAAAATAATAGTCAGCCTCCTTAGCCTAGTTGGTATTGACCCTGCCTACGAAGCTGGAGGTTCCGGGTTCGAATCCCCGGCGAGGGCATTCTTTGTGTATTTTATTTATCACAAATGTTTGTTCCTTGGTCATGGCCATCTATGTATTTAAGTATCTATATGTATCTATCTATTATATATATCGTCGCCCGGTACCCACATCACAAGCCTTAATTGAGCTCATCATCATCATCAGCCTGTTATAGTCCACTGCTGGACGTAGGCCTGTCCTATTAACTATGCGTATAGACGCATTAGGAGGTAAATGCCCATAATCGCCACGCTGGGCAAGCGGATTGGCGATCGCAGTAATGTATCCACTATGATGACCCTGCTGCCCATCATCAATCTTTAATCAAATATGGTCAGTGACACTTCAATCCCTTAGAATACATTTGTCACAACCCCAACTCCTCCTGCGGGTGTCGTAAGAGTCGACTAAGGAATTGAAGTATTATGTACAGGATGTTAGCTAAAAAATAACACCATAATTACAGGACATAACTACAAGCACTTTAGGAATCACAAATAAAATAAAATAAAATATACCTGGTGTTACGAGTACAGTCCTGTGAATCGACCCTGGCTGCGTTAAACACACGCTGCCAGTTCATCACATTCTGACAATAACTTACCTTTTGGTATCGACAAAAACATATTTACATAACGTATGTGTAAATATGTTTACGACGGGACGAGCATGCCTTGAATTTTAATGTTACACTATTTTGATAGGACATGCAAAGTGCCTTTTTTACATATAATGAACATTAACCTACAATCATTCATAAGCTGTTTGGTGACGGCAGTAAGAATATGTTTGTCACCTAGGAATGTACATTGTACAAGTTCTAGAACATTCTTTAATTTGCAGGAGCATAGTCGAACTTTTCGAGAAATTTTATGAGAATTTAATAGTAAGTTCTCATTGAGAAGCTTTGATGAAAACTTTTTTTTTTTTTTTAATAAAAGTCTATCTGTCGTCAGTTGCAACATAACTTAATGGTCGTTTTTAGAAATTTGCAATTTGGTAGAGATATACATAATAAATCACGTCGACAAATTGGTAGAATAAAATATAACCGTTCCATAATAAAAAAAATGTGATTCCCCGCTTCTCTATTTTTTGATCCATGGGTCCCAAAAAAATGAAAATATCATGAAATAGTGGGCTTCCAGAATACTATAAAACGAAACAATTTCGAACATAATCGGCCCAGCTGATTTTGAATAACCACGGAACCCTACACCTAGCGTGGACTGAGATGCTATTAATAGCCGATTTTTTAAATTTAGGTACGGCCGGCTCTAATAATATGTATATGATTTTGATTCTTATGCCTTTGACATACGTTCCGAAATGTATACATATTATTAGACGTGACCGTACTTGTTGGTTTTAGTATAATTATATTGAGCAAAAGAATATAAGCTCAGTACAGGAATATAACCTAATAATGAAGTAGTTATGAACGCAAAAGTAGACGTAGCGGCCAATTAATCTTTCATACCTGCGGCTGACATGGCCACAGATAACCTATAGGTAGATGTGGCATGGACTAAACCTTAACCTTTTTATCTGTAGTTATAAGAAGATCTGTAACCTTTAGAGATAAGTTAAAATTATACTTCTTAGAAACAAAATGTTATCACGTGTTAGTAGATATGTATTATTGCCAGACATCGGACGAAAGTGCGTCATTGTTCGCAATAATAAGGACATTACTCTTTTCTCTCTTCATTAATCATGAAATTATGAAATAAAACTATGAAAACGGATGAACTCGCGTATATTAACTAATTTTAACTTCATTCCGACGTTTCGAACACTTTACAGGGTTCGTGGTCTGCAGATGACTGACAGTGGAGGAAATTTGATAGATCTACCTCCATCAAAATAAGAAAGATAAGTTCAAAACTACCCACCAAAGACAAATATACTAAACCACAGACAATAAATTTTAAGGGTGGATGTACATTCAAAATTTGCAAATTAAGTTAGATATTCATTACAAGTATTTTCAGAATGAAGACAAGAGACAAAATAAATAATCTACGCCGGTTCTATCCCTACGCCACTGCCTGAGAAGTATTTCCTTCCTTTGTATGATTGTATTGTTAGGAAGGTATCCCAAAATTGGGACCGGCAAGAAACTCAGCGGGACAACTCTTTTCAAAAAACATTTGTAGTCACATATTAAGATCATCATGCACTAAACCGAAACATACAATTTTCATTCATAAGGAAATTTAAAATAAATAAGTTCTTATTAAAGTAATAAAAACGCAAGCCAAAATTATTAAATAAACAAATTTTATTTTTTTCACAAAAATTTGTTTAAATTGAAATATATACAAAGCGAAATATATACGAAGATAATCAAATCTGTGCGATGTGAGTAACATTATGCTTTCACGTAACTTCGTAACTCTCGAAACTTGAAAATGCATTAGGTCACTAGGTTATGCGACGGTGGAGGTGACATTTGTTTAATTACTGTGACATACTTTGCTATATTAAAAAAAAACTCAAATCAAAATATTTCGTTAATAAACAATTAGACATCTCGGTCACAATTTAACAACGGAAAGTTGTCGAGTTTGCGGACAATTGCGGTAGACACACGTCTTTAAGTGGCTTAAGGTGTCGCTAGATGTCGCTAGATTAGCTTCACAATACCATTGACTAAATTCGCTCTGATTCACGGAAGGTCATCTGGTGTAATTGGAAGCACGTTGGAGCGGCAATCCAGGGGAAGCGGGTTCGAATCCCGTGACAACCAGAGTCTTTCGCAGTTGATTTTTTCTATGGTAAGCACATCCGTTACGACATTGTGCGAATTTGATTTAAGTTTTCGCATTGACTTCAATAGATGGCAGCACAAGTTCTCTAGCTATTCTAGAAAACCGAAAGGTATTGTGATAGAAGGTGCATGCATGTATTGCTTGCCCTTAAGCTGGGTTTACACGGGCTTAGTAGCTAATGCTTAGTACTTGTCACTTACACTTGTGAACTGTGTGTAAACATGTTGTATAAGTGCTTAGTATTAGTACAACTGCAAGTGAAAGTGATTAGAAGCCGATCCTATTTACTAAGCGACAAGCACCTACCCCCAACTAAAAATCTACTAATACTTGTCACTTGTCGAGTAGTGTAAACATTTAATGCCAAGTGCATTCTGATTAGTGATTAGGTACTTAAAGAAATCGAAGTGTTCTGTTTACTTTGTTTTCCGAGTCAAATTCACAGAAAAATATAATTATGGCGTCGGAAAGATGGAATTCAGAAACTACAATTAAGTTTATTCAGGTGTTCAAATCATTTGAGTGTTTATGGAACCAGAAATCAGCGGTATATAAACAAAAACAAGCCAGAGAATCGGCATATCAAAAAGTGGCCGAGGAAATGAATATCAGTGGATTCGGGGTTCCTAAGGTAAAAAAGAAAATGGGAACGCCTAGATCAACATATTATCAGGAAAAGAAAAAGATACAAAACTCCATTCGTTCGGGCGTTCTTATAAACTTAAAATCTTATAAACTAATACCATTTACTAATACCAATGTGTAGACGGTTCCTTGCCACTTGTCACTGTACATATAAGTCCCTAACCACCTACACTAATGACAAGTACTAAGCCCGTGTTAGAGTATGGTCAAAGGCGCCTAGCCTTGTAAGGGATTGCATATACCCGAGAAAATTTACTGGTGGTTGCTAAGACCGACTGGTTGAGCACGTAGGTTCGATTCCCACCTCGGACGTTGGTGATCTTGGTCGTTTTTTCTTTGGACATCCAATATTTATAATATATATTATATTTATAATAATTATAATATATTTTGAAATATTGAGCTATTTCGAGGTTTTTCAAAAAACTCGGATCCTTGGTAGGGAGTGAACAGTATTAACGTATAAAATTCTCAGCGAACGTGATTGAGTTTCAATTGAAATGGCAAATACACATAGAGTAAGAAAGCTGAAATTTCCGTCGATTCTGCAAGGTTTCTTGAAAGTCGCTGTTCGCCTCAATGCAGCCGTTGACCTACTTTTGAGGGAATCACCCTGCCGAGTGACGTCACCGAAGGTCATTAATTTTGTTCTTTAATAAAATGCGGTTTGGAAAAAGTATGCTGCTCAATATATTTTCTATTAAAGTGATTAAATAGAATTAAAGGTCAGATGTGCCGAGTGGTGATGGCAGTAAGAATACATTTGTCACCACCCCAACTCCTCCTGCGGGAGTCGTAAGAGTTGACGAAGGGATTAAAGTGTCATTGACCATTCTATAAGATTGATGATGGGCAGCAGCGTCATCATAGTGGACACATTACCGTTTGCTCAGCGTGGCTATTATGGGCATTTACCTCTTAATGCGTCTAAACGCATAGTTAATAGGAGAGGCTTACGTCCTGCAGTGGACTAACATAGGCTGATGATGATGATGATGATGAGAGAGGTGAGATACTTAGAAAATTCCGATAGTTAAGGCTATGTCCTATGTAGGCCTAGCAATGTACAAGTTTCAGAACATTCTCGAAATTGCGGGAATATACTCGGGAATTTCCGAGAATTTTCAAAAGTATTTAAGAATAAGTTCTCATTGAGAATGTTTCCATGAGAACTTATAAAAAATTGAGTATGAAGAACATTGTATTTCAGAATTTTTTTTTTTTCAAACATCATTTATTTATATTATTAACATTACATTTACAAATTATTTAAAATTTATTAAATTATTAATTAATAAATTTCATAATTGAGTAAACATGGCATAAAACCTTAAAAAGCATGTATATACAACGGTTTTGGCAAGATTAGATTGCTTGTAAAATTCAAATTGCCGAGAACATTCTCTATAGAAGTTTCTTCGATTTGATGCGACTAAGTCGCAATAAACAACGGTGTTTCCGGACTGATACGACCTTCAAACCTTCAAGAAAAGAGGGTACTCCCACCTTAAAGGCCCGCAACGCACTTGCAACGCTTCTGGTGTCCATCATCATCAGCCTATGATAGTCTACTGCAAGACGTAGGCCTCTCCTATTAACTATGCGTATAGACGCATTAGGAGGTATATACCCATAATCGCCACGCTGGGCAAGCGGATTGACGATCGCAGTAATGTGTCCACTATGATGACGCTGCTGCCCACATCAATCTTTTATCAAATAATGGTCAGTGACACTTCAATCCCTTAGTCGACTCTTACGACACCCGCAGGAGGAGTTGGGGTGGTGACAAATGTATTCTTACTGCCGTCACCACACGGCATCTCTGGTGTTCATGGGCGATGTTAATTGCTTTCCATCAGCCAATTCGTCTGTTCGTTTTGCCACTTCATCATCATCATCATCATATCAGCCGAAAGACGTCCACTGCTGAACATAGGCCTCCCCCAAAGATTGCCACAAAGACCGGTCCTGTGCCACCCGCATCCAGCAGACTCCTGCGACCTTCACCAGGTCATCAGTCCACCTTGTGGGGGGCCTACCCACGCTACGCCTTCCTGTACGTTGTCGCCACTCAAGAACCTTCCCGCCCCAACGGCCATCGGTTCTACGCGCAATGTGCCCCGCCCACTGCCACTTTAGTTTAGCGATTCGGAGAGCTATTCTGCCACTTATAGCATAAAAAATAAAAATAAACTACTCGCGTTCGAATCGTGTCACGTCGCGTCGCGTTCGCGAGCTCAGGATGCTAAGCCAAGTTGCCAATCGCTTACGCTTAGTAGCGTATCGTAGTTTTCCCTCTCTGTCACTCTTTCCTATTAGTGCGTCAACGACAGTTAGCTTTCGTTTACGATTGATGATTAAGCGTTAGCGATTGGCAACTTAGCTGAGCATCCTGTTGTCTGGAGACGCGACGTGGTTGGCCACGCATTGTTGGTCCAACAATATTTATTTTTTTATTTTAATATGTGCACTCGGTTGCTCAAATGCTGTGGACTGTACATGACGTCACAGCTGGAGGTCTGCCGCTGAATATTTCAGGCGCAATTACGCGTCTTTTCAGGTTTCCGGCAGCCATCTTAATTTTAAGCTCAGTGCCAAACGCTGGTTTAAAGTTACATCTACCAACAAATAAAACATGCAAGCCGCACGCCATGCTAAATTGCCTTTCAAAAACGGTCCTGAATTTTGGTTGACAAATGTCACCCCCTCTTCAATACATCACGGTATTGAATTTCCATGTTAACCTATTAAAACTTAAATCGCCATTTAAAAATAGCTGTGATTGGTCCATCAAAGTTTTGAATGGCTATATTCTTTAAACATTTGTCAAAGATGTTGCGCCGAAATATGCGCGGTGTTAAGAAAAGCGCTATGTCCTGCCCCTTTGGCACAATTGAACAATCGTTTTTGGGGGCATTTTTGAGCTGGCGTCAGACGTCCATGTTATATATGGTCGCAGCATGAATACCAATTGTCTGTAGAATAAAAATGTAAACAAATATGGCTGTCTTTCCATAGCATTTGACGTCTTTGACACATATCGGGAAACACGTTCGCAGATATATTTTTACATTAATTCTAATCATTATTGATAATTTTAACGAACGAATATTAACTTAAGGTTTAAGGTTTTCAGTTCGTAATAAAACCATGATTGTGTTCTAAAAGCTCAAAAATTTGCAGTGAATTTTAATCATAGGGTATTCTGAATAAATTAATAAAGAAATTGACTTCGTCAAAGGCAACCATGGCTTAAATCGTTCCAAATGGTCTATACGTACTTTCTCTCAAAGTGTTGCTGTTGCATCGGTCTATTATAATAAGAATATGTTGCACATCTTCAACTGTTTATCATGATATCCGCCCGGATAGCGACCACCGTCTTACCCGTTAACCTGCCGCTAAATAGCAGTGTTTGCACTACTGTGTTTCGGTTTGGAGGTAAGATAGCCGGTGTAATGACTGCCATAGGGGCAATCCATCTAAATTCTCAGGGTAGGCAGCGCATAGGCGATTTTTGGTCACTATATCCATGGGCCTCAGTTCCTGCTTTCCATCAGGGCTGAGAGCTCAGTTGTCTACCTTCGTCGTAAAAAAAGGAAAAAAAATCAACATTATCAAAAACTTGCACCTCTTACGGAAAAGATGTTATAATGAAACAATTTAAGTCACAATGAATTATATACAGAATGAACACCAGCCCGGTCAGCACATCATTGAGCGCGAGATAGCTCGCGCTGCGACAAACCCATGTCGCGGCTGTCAAATTTATATTTCTAGCCGTCATTTTCTCGATTTTGGTAGCACAAGTTAACAGCTCGAGAAATTAGTTCCATGCGAAAGAGTCATCCCGCGGGCGACATAACAAGTATTGCCATTTATGTGTGGGACTAACTTTTCTTTCCTAGCAACACTGAATCGGTATAAATAATGTTGAATAATTAGTGAACAGCAAGCTTTAAAAATGAAACATCTCTCACAGCAGTCACAACAGTCACGATAACTTTGTCTCGTTCACGTAGTATAAAGATTAAAGAGATAGGACATTTTAATATGAAAAAGTCAAAGTGTCATAATAATAATCTGTCGCATGACATTTGTAGATTGTGTTTGGTGGCGATATTTGAAATGGCTCATGAACGTAAAATTTAAGTTAATTATAGCCTTTTATACTCTTTATACGTTACTTAGGTACTGTGGATGTTAGTTACGATTATTTACATTTAAACCGTATATTTTTTGAAATTCATGTTCATAGTTCTTTAATAAAAATGTATGTTATGAATTATATTTCAGTCATCGGAGCCCAATAATAATACAAAGCAAGATGTCGTTAAACTAAACCCATAGTTTCCAGAGGGAGAATGTGAATCCGGAAAAGATGAAGTACCTATACGTATATTGGGTCAAAATCTAAAAAATAAATATATCGGGTCTTCGAATTACTAGCAGGTATTTCGATGAAAGCTTGTACAAATCATTTAAGTTTATAATGGAAATATGAGGGTTTCGTTTTCGTACCCGATACTCGCCTCCTTAACCCTTCGAGCCCCAGCGTCACCATATGATGACGGAAGTAAATAAGCACTTCAAATGCCTGGGCTTCGATGGGTTAATCCATCCTCCAGGTTCCAAAACAATATACCTATGACCTAAAAGTAGTTGATATATCGGATATCCTCCATATACCAACTTAATTATTAAGGTCAAGTATGGTCAAGAAAAGTAACACCTTAAGTTACATACATCGCGTCTGATAGTATTATGTATAGTAAAAATCATACTACGATTATTTATTCGATCTGCAGGTTATTTTTGCGGAGCTGTCAATAAAGCATGGTATTAATCAATTATTCATACTGTTTAAAGATATGGCGCAAACTGAAGAAAAAGGTTCGCATTCAGCAAATCGGATTCCATAACAGCCTTGAAGGCGGCTGCTGGGTCGCGCTCTGCAGCTCGTCGTGAACAACAAGAGTACGCTTGGCGCCCGAGTTCGTGGCGCAGCCTGATATAGTTTTCAGAGCGTCAGTAGTGTCTAATTGAGCCGATTAGGCGTACAGACATGGAGAATTGTATGGAAACAATATCATAAGACAAAATATTATTTAATTCCGTATTGTTTTCTATCACTGACATTTGACAGATATATTATTTTATTACTTTTCAAGTTTATGGTTTTACCTAAGTAGTGACACATATAAAACTCCTTAACACTTTCCCTCACTATTAGGAAAAACTATGTAATCCCAAGTCGGCTCTAAGTTTGACTAGCCTAGGCTTTGGGACAGCCTTAGTTAAGAGATCAGCTAACTGATCTGCTGAGCACGTCTTCATTACTTGGACAAGACCCTCTTGTACGGTTTCACGAACGAAAAAGTGTCTCACCCGAATGTGCTTTGTTCGTTTATGGAACTCGGGGTTATGGGCAAGGCGTATGGCTGCTTCATTGTCGACGGCAAGGGTTGGTACTCCTTCCAACTGTGTTAGCTGACAAAATATGCGCTGAAGCCAGACTAACTCGCGCGCTCCTTCACTCGCTGCTACAATTTCAGCTTCAGTAGTCGAAATCGAAACTGATGGTTGGCGCTGACTTAGCCACGAAACAACTCCGCCAGCAAAAAGACAGCTAACTCCTGTCGTGGAGCGTCCTGTAAGTTCATCACCAGCGTGATCCGCGTCACTATAGCCTTCGATGATGGCTTTCGTATAGCGCGCGTTGTACATAATCCCATACGATAATGTTCCTTTCAGATATCTAAATATCCTTTTAACTCTTAGCCAGTCATCTTCTGTAGGATTTTCTAACTTCCTGGATACGACTCCAACCGCGTACGCTATATCGGGGCGTGTACCTGTCATCAGGTATGCTAGTGCACCTACTGCCTCTCGGTAAGGGAATATCTTAGAGTTTCCGTTTGTAGCTTTCCCTGTTTCACTAGCCGATATTCTCTCGATAGGTGTCGAAACTGGATTACAGTCGGACATTCCAAAGCGGTTTAAGACTTTCTTTGTATAAGCTTCTTGCTTAACACCTATAGAACCGTCTTTAGCTCTCTGAATTTCCAATCCTAGGTAGTACGATGCTGGTTTTGTCGTGATTTTTATTTCTTTACCTAATTCTTTCAGGAATTGGTGTCCTAAAGCTTCATCTGTAGATGCTACAAGACCATCGTCCACGTACAGTGTTATCAGAATTTTCTTGTTGTTCACATTCTTCCTAAAAAGGCAACTGTCAGCAGTACTCTGTATGAATCCTTTTGCTAACAAAATCTCTTCAAAACAAGAATTCCAGCAACGAGGTGCCTGTTTAAGTCCGTATAAACTTCTTTTTAATCTACAGACTTTTGATGTGCCGTCGTTAAATCCGTCAGGCTGTTTCATATAGATCTCTTCTTCGATCTTGCCATTCAGGAACGCTGTCGACACGTCAAATTGCATCAGATGTAAGTTTTCTTTGGCACTGACACTTAACAAGGCTCTTATCGTAGCCATCCTAGCAACCGGGCTAAAAGTTTGTTCATAGTCAATTCCCTTTTGTTGTTTGAACCCTTTGGCTACGAGTCTCGCCTTATATTTATCAATAGTGCCATCTGGGTGACGTTTAATCGTAAAAACCCATTTACACGGAAGCGCTTTTCTGTTTGGTGGTAAATCACATAGCGTCCAAACTTGATTTTCTTCTAGGGACTTAAGCTCATTTGCCATGGCCTTCTGCCACTCTTCACAGTCATTGCGTTCCATTGCATCAGCAAAAGTGGACGGGTACGTCTCTGTTACACAGATATAGTCGTCATATCTTTCAGGCTGACGAATTTCATCGCGATTGCGCAAATTATATCGCGGTGACGCAGCATCAGCATCGAAAAAATCATTTGCTTCGGGGTCGTCGTCAATCGATTCATTCTGTTCTGTACGTTCTTGGTCATGTGCTTGGTCTTCTTGGACTGGTTCAAGTTCTAAATTATCTCCCTCAAGGCCAAGTTCATGATCGCCAGAAACAGATGGTTCTTCATTTTCGATGTCTCCCTCGGGTTCGACAGGTAATGGATCATGATGTTCTTCAGGATGTGGAACCGGATCTTCGTTGTTGCTGTCAATCGGTAGCCGCAATGTATACTCCCTCACATTCGTGTCGTTGTTTACACAAACTGGGTGAGCATCGCTATTGGGAAGCGGTTTCTCATCGAACGTGACATCACGCGAACGGACGAGCTTGTTACTTTTTCCGTCAGTGATCCATACCCGATAGCCATCTTCGTCATAACCGATAAGTCTTCCTTTTATGGCTTTTTTATTCATTTTCCTCCGTTTTTGTTTTGGAACATGGACGTAGGCATTGCATCCTATGATACGCAGATGTTTAACAGCCGGTTTCTTTCCAGTCCAAAGTTCGTACGGCGACTTGTCTTTTACTTTTGTCGGACCAGTTCTATTCAGTATGTACGCCGCGGTATTTATTAGTTCTGCCCATAGTTCTTGTGGCATAGGATCGTGCGCGTACATCATAGACCTTGCTGTTTCAACCAATGTGCGGTTTTCTCGCTCGCTAACACCATTCTGCTCGGGTGTATAGGGCATTACCAGTCTTTGTTGAATTCCATGGGAGCCTAGTATATCTCGAATGGACTTGTTGTCAAATTCGCCACCATTGTCGCTTAAAAGGCATTTTATGGTATGTCCTGCGGTCTTCGTCTGAGCTAACATTAAGGCGAGTTTATCCTTAACCTCTGACTTGTGTTTCAGGAAGTATACCATACGGTAACTTGTGTAGTCGTCTTTGAACAACACGTAGTACTGGAATTTGGAATAACTTGGTTGAAATGGTCCACAGACGTCGGTGTGGACGATCTCTCCTGGGACGGTAGCTCGGGTCCTCGTACCGAATTTAAATCTATGAGCTTTCCCATATATGCAACCTTCGCATAGCTCTTTATCAAGAGGAAGATCTAATTCCAGTTCGCGTTTAACTGTAGCTTTCACATGCCTCTTGTTTTGGTGCGCAAATCTCTCATGGAACAGTTGCATTGTATCGGACGTTGCAAAGACTTCGGCAGGATTCTCAGGATGCACAACTTTGACATCTAGTTTGTACAGTCCACCCTCTTTGTCTCGTTTTCCTATTAAGCACGGTTCTCCGTTGACATAGACGGTACATTCTTTTGTCATAGATGAGAATATACTGTTAGGAATTTTGTCGTGTACTGCTAATACTGAGAATAAATTCTTCGTAATTCCCGGAACGTACCAAACGTCTTGAAGGGTTACTCGTTGTAGCTTCCCTCTTACATTTGCTTCGATAATTACTGAACCTTTGCCCTTAGCACGAATCGAATTGCCATTGGCAGTTGTTACAGTACGGATTTCGTCAAAGTATCTGAAGTTTTGGAATAAATCTGTCCGGTTCGTAACGTGGCTTGTGGCGCCGTTGTCCACATACCAATTTTCGGTGTCAGGATTAATCGAAAATATTTCTGTGCCCTCTATTGACATAAGGATCATATTTGCGGACTTTGAGGTAGAAGTTGTTGCTTGCTGATTACTGCTTTTCGGCGGCTTGCCGTCTTTGATCCACTTCTGACAGTTTCTCACTCGATGGCCGATACCTTGGCAGTAGTTGCATTTCAACTTTCTGTCCTTCTTCGCTGACGTAAACGGAGTGCCGGAATTTGAAACGAGAGCTTCCTGTTGAAGTACGTTGTTACTCTTCAGTGCTCGTTCAAATGCACATAAATGGCTAGTAAGGCTTTCAATGGTTCGTTCAGATTTAGGCAATAGTAGCCAGCTGCTTCTGAAGGAGAAGTAGGTTTCGTCGAGCGTGTCGAGAATCTTGCAAACGAGTAGCAGTTCTGGTAGCTCGCTGGATTTTCCCTTACTTAACTCCTGATTAAGCTGTGTCCAAATGTTCTTTAATTTTGACATGTGAGTGGCTATGTCATCTGCCGGATCTTGTTTAAAGCCAAAGAAGCTCATACACAGATTATAAGACTTATCTTCATCCGTGCCGTCGAACAGTCTATGTAGTTCAAGCCAAACGTCTCTCGCATTCGTAAATCTCATGACCTTCCTTAGGGTGTCTTCATGCATATTGGTTGTTATTATGAGTAGAGCAGTCGAATCTGCTTTTACAAACCGTTCTAGTTCGGTTTTGTACGTGGTCAGTACTGCTTCGGCTCCTGCGGGTTTTATGGGTTTCATGAACGAGCCTTCTACTATTTCGAGCGCGTGCGGGACTGTTCGTAGTAGACTTACAGCTTTGTATTTCCATGTATCCCAATTTGATTTCCCTTCTAACAAACCAATCTGTAGTTTCGTCAAACTCTCCATTTCGTAGGTGGGACCAATAACCTGATATAGTTTTCAGAGCGTCAGTAGTGTCTAATTGAGCCGATTAGGCGTACAGACATGGAGAATTGTATGGAAACAATATCATAAGACAAAATATTATTTAATTCCGTATTGTTTTCTATCACTGACATTTGACAGATATATTATTTTATTACTTTTCAAGTTTATGGTTTTACCTAAGTAGTGACACATATAAAACTCCTTAACACAGCCTGCGTTTGGTTGGGTGGTTTTAAAGCATATCGTTGAAGTTAGGGCCCACGGGTGTATGATATTTTTTCACTATATTTATGAGGTTTCATGTTATTACAATTTATGTTAGTAAATCACATTTCACATAGTGGAAGAAATATAACACCGTGGACGCGAACTTCCGCGGCAAAGTATAAAAGTGCCCATTCAATTCAGACGATCGTCTACAATAGAGCAGAAATTACAGGCATCTATTATCTAATTAAATTATTAATATATTTGTGATTGTAAACTTGTTTGGCTCAACGCTCAACTACTGTTCTTTACGATACAAATATTTGTTACATTGAGTATTTAATACATGTTATTATAATAAATATATTTTTTTTAATAAATACATACTGGATTATTTACTATATATATTTTTATTTGTTTAAAATACTAGTTATTAGCCGTGTGGAAACGGTAGTAAGATTACATTTGTCACCACCCCAACTCTTCCCGTTGGTGTCGTAAGAGTCGGTTAAAGATTGAAGTGTCATTGACTATTTATTTATCAATGGGTAGTAGTGTGAGTAGTGTGTCCACTATGATGGGCAGCAGCATCATCTTAGTGGACACACTACTCCCGATTATGGGTATATATTAACCTCCTAATGCGTCCATGCACATAGCCTAAGGAAAGGACATTGCCCATGCAGCTGTGAACTAATAGAGGCTGATCTACCTTTTCCTATATGGATTATGTGTACAAATGCCGCTTTTCTTAATTATATTGTACTTGTAAAATATAGCTGCGTAGTTGTACAGTATACTACACCGAACATCGCTATCACAATTAATACAATTATGTATCTTGCCCTTAGATACTTCTATTCAATAGCTGTTAGCATTGGTAAATATTACTAGCATTTGATTCTCTATTGAACCTCCATGGGTCTTCAGACCTTACGGTATCGACTGTAGGGTCGGTAATGAAACGAAGTTTGTTAATATTAAAACATTAAATAATGCCTTAGAACGCATGTACTAAAACAGATTATTCATAACTACCAATACATAGCTCATAGCTACAATAATAATTCGACTGATAGCCTAAATTTGCAATCCGTAACGAAGTTTATGTGTTTCTCGACTTTCTCGCCACCTTCACATCTCGAAGACAATTTGTCGCATTTTGACATTAAAACGCAATGTATTTTATCGCTCAAGGTACACTTGTGCTACGAATTTTGAGGATATCTCGCGTGGGACTTTCAAGCGAAATAATTATGTCACTTTGATAGATCATCGCGAGTCAGCGTTATCTCGCGCGCATGTTGTGCTACCAATTCGTGACATAGCTCGAGAAAACTCTATGTCGCAGTTTTTGTCGTCCCTCGCCCATGATGTGCTTGCCGGGCAGCATATAATACCATTATTACGCAACAGCAAATATTAATTTGGCTTTAATAGAATCCCGGCCGCATTCACCGCACTACTGGAATTAGCGAAATTCCCGGTCCAAATCAATAATGTTGATTACACTTTATGGAGTGTAAATCTAATCATCATCATCGTTTCACCCATAAAAAGTCCACTGCTAAGCATAGGCCTCCCGTTTGGACCTCCACATATACTGATTGGAAGTGACTTGGCTTCTATTTCATAACTTTACAATCTGATTTGTCGCGATTTGAGAACTATTGTCAGCAATATCGTTTAGTCTTAAACGTTGATAAATGTTACACCATCACTTTTTCTCGTAAACAGAGTCCTTTTGTGTATGATTATAAATTGGCTGGGAATAGTGTCTCTCGTGTTTCATTTGTTCGGGATTTGGGTGTTACTTTGGACGCTAAACTTTCCTTTAACCAGCATATAGATAGCATTGTGGCTAAAGCATATAAAAAATTGGGCATGATTCTGCGTTTAAGTAAACCATTTAAAAATTCTTTCACTCTCAAAGTTTTGTACTATTCATACGTCCGGAGTATTTTGGAGTTTGGCAGTGTCATCTGGAATCCACATTTTAGCGTTCATAAGTCCCGTGTCGAAAAAATTCAGAAAATTTTTTGTAAGTCCCTTGATTATAGGGCGGGCTTTTACAACCAAGATTATCACTCGTCGACAGCTAGACACAGCCTTCTTCTCTTAGAACAAAGAAGAACATATCTAGACGTTTTATTTTTATTCAAAATAATTAGGAACCTAATAGATTCTAATTTATTATTAGAAAGTATCTTTTTCAAAATTTCTCGTTTCCACTCACGTTCTAAACCTACCTTTTCTATCTCATCCTGTGGCACAAAGTATGCTCAAAATTCTTTCTTTAGGCGTACTTGTAGTATTTATAATGAGTCTTTTAACGAAATTGACATTTTCGCTCACAGTTTGTCGGGTTTCAAGAAACAAGTTCGTTACGTTTTGTTTAACACCTTCACGGACACTACTCCAGACACAATAGAAAGAACAATGGAATCACGTCTATAGGCGTTGAGTGTCCGGGAAGGTGTTAATACTTGAGTAAGTTACTTTAATTTTGCTTGTTTTGTTATTATCTGATCTCTTTATCTATTAAGTGCTTGAATGGGTACTTAATTACAATTGTAGGATTTACAACTGTCTGCTTAATATATTTGTATTAATATAGGAAACTTTAGGCCTGTTCTATGTTAATTTCGCATGGTAAAATTTGTAAATGGCTGTTTGTTTTCTAAATAAAAAAAAAAAATAATAAAAAAAAATAACGGGCGCGACAATTGTGAAATGACACTCTTACTAACGTCACAGGCTACGGCTACCGCTTACTAATGGATAGTCCATGTTGCTTGTTTAATGTTAACAAGGAATTATACAAAAAAAATTACATCGTTAGATAATGAACTTTATTTTCCGAAATTTCGTTAATTCTTGTCATGAAGTTTGGCCTTTATCGCAATACCGCTACAATTGCCTTTTTGAAAACGTCTAAAACGGATTAAAATTATGAAATTTTATTATTTTGAATAGGTATAATATAAGCAATTGTGCATACAACTAAGATCTTACAACGAAAATTATCATCAAAATCGCCGGCCATGAAAAATCACTAAAGACGATATCTTTCTACATATTTCCTAATTTTACCACAGCAACACGCTTACCTGAAAAAAAAAATGTATTATTAAGTACCCATACAGTTATTATGTAAATTAGACAGATAATTATACGATGATAATTTGAAAAAGAAAAATAATATTTTCAAAATTTGTTACCAAAATTATTAAATTTACAAAAAAGAGTACGATTTTGTACCGTTTGGCGTAGAAACTTTAGGTTCATGGGGCCCCAGCACACGCAAATAGTTTGCTGAGATCGCGAAACGTCTGGTTGACGTAACTAAAGACCGAAGAGCTGGCGACTTCCTCGCACAACACATCAGTATTGCGATACAGCGCGGAAATGCCGCCAGCATCCTCGGTACAATGCCACAATTGCCAATCTTAGATATAGGTTAGGTTAAGTAGATTAGTTAGATTTAATCTATGTACATAAATTGTAGTTTTGTAATACATTTCCTTTTAAATATAAATATAATTATCTTGATTAATAATTGTAATCTGTGTTTGTATGATAATGGTATTGCAAATTTCAATTATTTATATTTTGAATCTTAATTTACTTGTTGTTTATTGTACCTCTAGACCTAAGACCTATTTGTAGGTATCTATGTTTTACAAATAAACTATTATGATTCTGAAAATAAATACACTGTGTTTTTATTGATTTCCGTTAAATTAAACGGAAGCTTGTTTAGGTCAAAAATAATCAATTTCTCTAAGAAACTAGTAAGTATCTTAGCTCTTAAGTTATTGTGTTATTTAAAAAGTAAGTTTTATGATTGAACAACTGTATTACAACCTTTATTACATCCGAATGAAACTTATTTTGACTTGTGCCGTCAGTCACCTGAGATCATATTCTTAAGGTTTCTCACACTTGCCATTTCAATTATTATGTAAGAAAACAAAAAAAAAAACAAATTTACGAAATGAACAAAAGCCGATATACCAGGCGACTTCTAAAAATGTTCCAAGCAACCTGTCCAATTTAACGGAAATCAATAAAAACACGGTGTATATTGTATAATTTACAGATAAACTCATAGACATATCTATCAACACTTAACAATTTGAACTCTAATTTTAGAATAGGGATTGGACAAATCCACCAGTCTCTTTTTAATATATGATGATAGAAGCAACCACTAGAGCAACGCAATACCAATCGCCAGAGGGCGCACGCGAGATCATAAACTAGCCAATGTAACTTGAACTGTGCAGTCAAAGTCAAAACCAAGTCAAAGTCAAAGCCATTTAAACAAGTAGGCTGGAGAATATAGCATTTTTGAATGTCAATAATAAAAATGAAGATACATAAGTCAGCCTCCGTGGCTAAGTTGGTAGTGACCCTGCCTACGAAGCTGGAGGTTCCGGGTTCGAATCTCGGCGAGGGCATTATTTGTGTGTTTATTTATCACAAATCTACCTAGTCCCACGGTAAGCTCAATTAAGGCTTGTGATGTGGGTACTAAGCGACGACATATAATAGATAGATACATATAGATACTTAAATACATAGACAGCCATGACCAAGGAACAAATATTTGTGATAAATAAATACACAAATAATGCCCTCGCCGGTATTCGAACCCGGAACCTCCAGCTTCGTAGGCAGGGTCACTACCAACTAGGCTATGGAGGCTGATATATTGGAGACCAAACACCGTTAAGTGTACATATTAAAAAAAAAACTTATAGTATACAACATGCACTTAACTCCATAGGAGATCTCACCGAAAATAAAACCATAAAATTGTTTGTTTTCATATAATTATAAATCCGTCAGTGGGTGAATATCTGAGCGTTTCAACCACAGAATTAGATTTGGATAGAAGAAACAAGTTCATTCATTTGTATGGCGGCCGAGCGTGTCAGATTTTGTACTGAAGTTGTTACTTGCCTATGATTTTAAATATGTCTCAGGCCCTTGAGTATTCATATTTTTTTGTTTTATTGCAATTAATATTACTTAAGGAGGCATTATAAATGTTTTTGTTCACTTCAACTTACAAAATTTGACGCCCGAAAGCTGCAAGCTTCGATTAAAGACGGACAACTCAGTAGATTTTATTGAGTTCATTTAACACGCTAAGTAGATACGTTTGCTTGATCTATGGTATATATGACATCTGTGGTTTCAACCGCCTAATTTGGGTGGTCTCATTTTTGCCGAAGATTCTATTCGTTACAAGTTACGGGCATTTCCCCGAGCGTTTCAATCGCCGTGTCTTCGGTGGCAGCCTTATTATACGAATCCCGTGATAGACGCAGGAACTTTTGGATAATGTTGCCACCAAAAATGATGCCACCATAATTAGGCGGTTGAAACGCCCTAGTATTTTTATATTGCTTATCTTAATACTGGTTCATTTGTCTCCTCGATCATCCATGCAACTAGAATGAACTGACCTAATCCGTAACCCGAATTAATTATTACGCGTATGTACTGCCGAATTTGTAATACGGGGCCGTTTTGTGGGGTATTTTACGAGTTCGAAAACACTGTTTAGAAGGCACTTACAATGGATGCTGAATTTTGACCGTGTTTATTAATTAATGAAACTTCTGTTGAAAGAGATGTTGAAATAAAAACGTGTAATAATGTTCAAGAAAAACTCATAAGATAACGAAGACCTGAGCTAAGGATTTTTAATAATGTATATTCAGAGTTTTCAGTACACGCTAACGGGAGTAACTTTATAACATATGAAAAAAACAACTGCCTCTGAGTTTCGTACTAGTTGTTATCCGGACAGAGGTGTAGGGTTAAAACTGGTAGTAGTTTTTTTCTCTTGATATTGTGTCAGACGATTCGGCTTTATAATAAGCTTACTTGAATAATTGACTGTGACTTACTATGTAATATTAAAAACCTACCATTTTCGAGTTCATCTTAAGTATTTTTAAATTTATATTCAAATAGTTTTAAGGAAACAAATGTGATTGTAAAATTCTATTTGAAAAATATTTTTTGGGTTTTTACATTTTTGACATTTTTGATTTATTCTATTGACTCTATTCTACATCATCATCATCTCAGGCATAAGCCGTCCACTGCTGAACATAGGCCTCCCCTCTGAACCTCCACATGTACCGGTTAGATGCGACCTGCATCCAGCGTGTCCCAGCGACCTTCATAAGGTCGTCTGTCCGTCTTGTGGGTGGACGTCCTACGCTATTCTACAATATGTGATAAATTCCTTAGATTTTTTGTAAATTACATTTTTCTTTAAAGCCGTATAGATAGATAGATAGATAGATAAACACTTTATTCATTCCCACAACATACATGGTGATTATAAATTACAAACAGTGATTTGGCATGCAGCTTAAAATTAAATAAAAACTATTGTTATTACAAGAAAATAAGAAAGAACAACCATGTGTCGTGGCAGAGAATTGGCGCTGGCTCAGCATGGAGATGCGGCAAGCCACATCGCTGATATTCTGCCAGGATCTTATATATATAAAAAAAGGGGTTGTGCAACGTTATAGCGCAGAACTATTTTCGTGTATGTCGTATTTGTGTAAGTGTTGTGCTAGTGTAATTAAGTATATATGTGTGATAGTGTACATCGCGAGTTGCGGTAATATATTTTGTAGGAATTGTGTTATGTATAGAGTAACATAGTGACGTAATAAGGGAGTTTCAGCATCTTTCTTTTTGTTCATTTAAAAGGTGTAAACGATAATTGTTTTTAAATGTTTGTTTATTCTTTAAACTACGAATCGGTGCACGGTGGAGGAATATTGTTCCAACATTTACTTGCGCGGTACCGAAAACTCCCCCTGAAAGCAGCGGAACTGTGCCTGGGAACCAGTATAACGGCCATTCGTGACGATCTAGGTTGGTGATGGGTATTAGAGATCCATACAAGTTTCTTATACAAATAAGTGGGCTGTTTCGTTTGAATAGTATCAAATAGTAGGCATGCAAACATAAGTTCTTGTCGTGCAGTCATTTTTAATATATCCGAATTATTTAAATATGGTGTGATGTGTGTCCTAGGAGGTACCTTGAAACAATATCTCGCGCAGGCATTTTGTACTCTTTGAATGAGACGCTGTGAACGAGCCAAAAGGCATGGGCCATATGCAGTCAGACAATAATTAAGTTTGGATAAAATCAGGGATTCACAGAGCCTCAATCGAAGATTCACACTAAGAAAATTTCGGTAGTTATATAAAAGTTTTAAGCGATATAAACAGTTTCGAACATTTTCTATCACATGACCCTCAAACCGAAGATTTGTGTCAAACAAAAGTCCTAAGTTTCTTGCTTCATCAACACGATCTACTTTTACATCATTAACTAGTATAATTGGATCTTGACTAACAATAACATTTGTCTGTTTTTGAGACCCGAGCACCATGTATTTTGACTTGGTGGGATTAAGTGCTAGACAATTTGTAGAGGACCATTCTGATAATCGTTTTAGATCATCATTAACCTTTTTTACTGCAAAAGCTATGTCACTAGGATGGAAAGACAGAAATATTTGTAAATCATCAGCATATAGCTGGTATTTACAATGCTTTATACAATTTATAATGTCACTGCTGTAAAGGATAAACAAAAGGAGTCCCAAAATAGATCCCTGAGGGACTCCTCTATTCACTGAAAATGGATCGGATGTCAAACAAGAACCATCTTCGCCCATCAGTTTAACGATTTGCTTGCGATCTTTGAAGTAACTTTCGAACCAGCGTACTGAATGATCATCGAAGCCATAATAGCGTAATTTCGAAAGCAAAAGCGAAATGTTGATAGAATCGAATGCCCGCGAAAAATCCAATAACACCATTATCGTGCCCTTTCCCGTATCCTGCGCTGCCAGGACCTCATCAATGACATCAAGGAGAGCTGTAGAAGTTCCTCGCTTCTTCCTAAAGCCTGATTGGTTTTCGGGTAAAATATTATTAGATTTCAAATATCTTGACACTTGGTCATACACTACTTTTTCCATTATTTTCGACAGGTAAGGTAAAATACTAATAGGACGCAAATCCTTTAGGTCCTTTGGATCGTTTACTTTAGGAATTGGACGAACTATGGCTGTCTTCCAGACTAAAGGTACTTCGGCTGTCAGTATAGATGTGTTTATTAGGTTCGTTATTATAGGTAAAGTTAGTGGAAGTGTCATTAATATCATGTCAAATGTAATTCCGTCAAACCCCATAGCCTTAGATTTGGTGTTAAGTAACAGTTTTGTAATACACGTTTCATCAACAGTACTGAGACTAAAAGTAAAAGAGCCATATCGTGAACTATCAAAGTACGTCAAAGTAACAGCATCAACCACATCACTGCCCGGAACATTTAAAAAGTTTTGATTAATAACTGTGGGATCGTTGAATATATGTGGCAAGCTCGATTTATTTTTGATATTAGGTATTACATTTTCTTTTAAATTTTTCCATAGAGTTTTAGGATTCTTCAGATTATTATTGATATGCTGCTCGAAGTAGGCTTTTTGTTCAAAATGTAAACTATTATTTACCAGTTGTTTTAATGATTTATAATTATGTTTATCAGTATCAAGCTTACTTTGTTTAAATTTTGTATGTGCCTTGTTACGAAGACTCATCATGTAACGAATGTTGTCGGTAAGCCATGGCTTGGCCGCTTCCTTGATGACTATTTTCTTAACTGGAGCATATAAGTCAAAAATATCCAAGACATAACTGTTGAATAAAGCTATCTTGTCTTCAACGGACCTTTGGCATGAGATGTTTTGCCAAGGTAATTGGCATAAATGATAATTAAAATGTTCAATATTGATTTTATTTAGAAGTCTATTTAAATAAATTGTAGGTGCGGGTTTAAATGTTTTAACGTTTATGTTAACGAAAGCCATGGCATGGCCACCCAGTTCTTTAATATGATCAACTTCGGCATTAAGAATTACAGCATCAGAACAGATTAAATCTATAAGACTGGAACTGTGCTCCGTAAAGTGCGTAGGCTCAGTGATATAATTAAGTAAATTATTACAAACTAGAAATTGTTGCAGCCGCGTGGTCTTACCGTCATTCGCTTTCAACATGTCAACATTGAAATCGCCGCTTATAATAATATGATCGTAATGTGAAAATGATACGATAGCTTCGCTAAGCGCGTCTAAAAATATATCCAAATTAAGCCAGGGGGGACGGTAGGCTGTCCCGATCATGAAAGTGGTTTTATTAATTTTGATTCTTAGCCATAATTGCTCCACATCAGGATGAATAGGACATTCAATGATACGCGCATTTAGATGATTTCCAATATAAAAACCAACCCCACCACCGCCCTTTCTCGTCCCGAGCCTGCGTAATGTTCATCACCACACGGATAAAAAAACTTGCCGAGATATGAACACATGACTCTATTTGCACGCAGGGTGGCTCTTTAGGGCCGATTTTTATTTTGTTGTACCTAGTTTTTAAAAAAAAATCTAAATTTGGATATTTTCATATTTTTTTACTCAGAATAGGGAGCTCTTTCGATCCTAATTGGCAGAAAAAAGAGTCCCGAAAGTTCCATATTTTTTTTGTCTTCCACTGAGTTACGGTCGAAGAAAATGTATGAAAAATAGTACTTAACTCAATGGATTTTTTTTGACACTTTTTTAATTTTGTCAGGATCGAAAGAGCTCGTGATTCTGAGTAGAAGAAATGTACATAAGTCCGAATTTGGAAAATTTAAAAAACTACAACAAAACAAAAACCGGATTTAATGAAGGGTCCACGGAAATAACATAATGAGTAGCCAGATAGATAACATTTTCAGTACTTAAGCAAGATAAAAAAATTAGACACTGTATTCTATTACCTAAGTAAAAGAGGTCATAACCATAGATGACACACGCAAAATAGAAGCTGAATGGTCATGTAAGACCAAAGTCAGGATCCGTGGCGAAGAACTCAAGGAAACTAATTGACTTTTAAATGTAATATATTTTACAACTTTTCCACACTTTTAATGATAACCTTTCAACTTCACAGCTCTCATGAGAATGAATCATTGACTTGACATCGGTTACAAGCAAATGAGGCCTCCCCACTTAACTGTGACACAAAGGGCGCCATCCGGAAACGTTAACCGATTCCAAGTCAATTAAACACTTTTATTTATACAAAATACGAGTAATCTTCTTTTTTGAGAATAAATAAAACTAACATTACATTTGTTATTTCAGATTAAATGACACAAACAATCTCATATTACTATTAGTTCAATTATCAAATATTAGTACTTAATTAATAATTATATCACTAGGGAATTTGACTTCAAGATGATTAAAACATAGCTAAATTTATACTAAAGCTTACAGATTCGTCCATCCTGACAAAAATATCACGACCTCGTGAATCATAACATGTTATTCATTAATGGTACCAAGTTAATTATTTATGATCTTACATCAAGTGAAACTCAAACTATTATGTTATGAACAGCATGAAAAATCCATCATCATACTATTATGATACATGATTAACTGTGACGAATACATTATTACATGTTGTTGTTGTTGTTGTTGTTGTATTCTGGCCATTTTTTCCGCAACTCGACATCAAACGTGCCTATTTTGCGTAGTCCCAACGCTGGCCCAGTACTTGTTGGGGACTTCACATACACCCTTGAATTTCTTCGCAGGTGTATGCAGGTTTCCTCACGATGTTTTCCTTCACCGTAAAGCACTTGTGAATATCAAATGATATTTCGTACATAAGTTTTTATTGAAAAACCCATTGGTATGAGCCGGGGATCGAACTCACGACCGCTGCGTAGCAGCCGTGTGTTTTACCGCTAGGCCACAAGCGCTCTACATTATTACATATTGATTGTTAAATAAGTCCAATTAAGTACAATTTCAAGAACATTTTCCTTGATCAAATAATCATAACCTTGAGCAATTATTTATTTTATTTAAATAATATAACCATTATCAAATTACTTAATTCATATGTACAACATAATCCAATTGAATATATAAGTAGCAAGTAATTAATATCATATTAAAGTTTGTCTCAATGACAATTTTCATAAAGCCAATAATATCCAATTTTAGTTTAATCAGTTACATTTGAATATCCAATTTATTACCATCCGATTATATTCAGTTTTGATACATGAAATCACATCCAGGTAATAATGCATTTGATAATATTTATAACCAATCATTTTATACTCAAATTTTAACATACCCTTTACATCCAATTAAAAATCTCTGATTTTCGTATATCCATTTAAATATATCCATATAACCAGTAATATCCATATGCAATCTTATTATATCCTATTATATTCATGATTTCCATATATCCATTTAAATATATCCATATAACCAGTAATATCCATATGTAATCTTATTATATCCAACTGCGTCAGATTTTAATAATATATCCATTAAAATCCATTTTATATCCCTCTGAAAAAAAAATGGTTAACATCCTTCCAACATCCATTAAAAAAATGGCAACAAATCATCCTTCCATCCTTTCACTCCAAGTGATATTTTTACCTCAATTTACAATTATATGGCTGTGGATTCTTTGAACTAAATATAACAATATTTATATTGCTTCACTACACATATGCTTATACACTAACGTAATCAAGTATCCTCATTATCATCATCATTATCATCCGCAATCTCTTCGGAACTCGTATCGTCTTCAGACCTTTTAAAATGTAGTAGTAGTAGTAGTAAATCACTTTATTGTACACATAATATGTTACAAAAACAGTTATACAGAAATTTAGGTACAAAGGCGAACTTATCCCTATAAGGGATCTCTTCCAGCTAACCTTTGAGAGATTGAGTGGAGAACCGAAAGATTAGATAGACAAACTCACACAATGCACAATGAATACAAAGAATTAAAAAACACTAAATTAATAGAATACACACATAACTTTTATCAAACAATACATAGACTACATATCAGTATACGTAAATACTATATAAAATAAATATATACAAATAAAAGAACTGTTAAAATGTCAGTAACGAGCTAAATTGTCGTTGGTGGATAGCCACATCTTCTTTAGATTAGCCTTGAATGATGCCACAGACTGGCACTGCCGGAGGGATAGAGGCAAACCGTTCCATAACTTCACAGCACGTACGGTGAAAGATTTAGCATAGGATTGTGTCTTGTTAGGGGGTATAGCAAGGATGAGATTATGACTTGAACGTAAGCGATGGTCACTACCTATAGCTAGATAACTAAATCTCTGAGTTAGATATGGTGGAGAAGTAGGATTAAACAGTATGTTGAAAAGCAACGACAGGATATGCACATCTCTGCGCTGGCGGATCGGAAGCCAGCCGAGCTGGGACCGAAAGTTAGAAATGTGATCATATTTGCGGAGACCAAATATATACCTAATACATACATTCTGCAAGCGCTCCAGCTTACATAGCAGCTCTTCAGAGGGATCCTGAAACGCAATGTCACCATAGTCTAGGAGAGGGAGCAAAAGAGACTGGGCCAGAGTAAGCTTGGTTTGGAGCGGGAGGAAATTTTGTAAGCGCCTAAGAGCATGAAGAGAACCAAAAATTTTGTAACCAAGGATGTAATTTTTCCACCGGATATACACCCCTGTAAATAGCTTTTCCCTTACGTCTGGTAATTTGAGTATCCTCCACCGTGTATCTGTCATTACTCATTACTTCTATTATTTTGTAGGGCCCAAAACATTTCGCAACGAGTTTTTTACTCTTTCCTGGACATAAAATAGACCTTTCTACCCGGACCAAATCGCCTACTTGAAATTTACGTGGATCGCATCTAACTTTATCGAACCGTTTTTTTTTGTGCCAATTGCGTTATCTCTATATGCCGGTCAACACCTGCCCTAATTTCTGCTAATTTGTTTGTGCTAACCACCTGTACTTCCTCACTATTTATGTTTGAACGCAATTTACCTTCAGCCATACCGGTCAAATTAAACCCGAATAAGACTTCTGCAGGTGTACGTCCTATTCCCTTGTTTGTGGTGTTATTCAAACCCCATTGTACATCCAAAACTTTAGTGTCCCATTCAGCTTCATCGCGTCCGTGATTCATTGCTGTCAGAGAATCCAAAATAGTTCGGTTATACCTCTCCACCTGGCCATTCGCTCTTGGGGTGGCAACCGCGTTCATGATATGTTTCACACCTACTTCTTTCAAAAATTTCGCAAACTTTTTACCCGTGAAAGAAGAATATCTATCAGTTATCAACCTTATAGGACACCCAAACATGGAAAAATATTCTTTGAATGCCGTAATCGTCGTAAAAGCCTTTGTATTTTTAACCGCCTTCAAAATTATATACTTGCTATACGAGTCTATTATTACTAGCAAATATTTATTTTTGCGTTTGCTTGTATTAAATGGTCCCAGATGGTCGGCGTGAAGGGTGTGAAAAGGTTTTGCGACTTTGGGTATCGGATGTAAATAGCCAGATTTTTTTCCCGATGGAGCCTTACTGTGTGCACACTCTAGACAAGATTGGACATATTTCTTAATAAATTTATTCATCTTCGGAAACCAGTATGTTTCTTTAACTTTAGCGAGGGTCTTTTCCATAGAAAAATGTCCAATATCATCATGACATGCTTTTAATACATGCCACCTCACTCCTTTTGGCACCAACCACCTGTTACCATCGCCAGTTATCCTAAACACGCAGTTATTCTTTAAGCAATAATTTCGTTTTACATCAACCACGTTATCACTATCGGGGTCTTGTAATACGCTCTTAATACGATCTATCTCACCGTCAGCCGATTGTACCGTTTTTATCCAACTGTCTGAAATGGTAAAAATTGTTGGCAATTCCAAATCAGTTAGAGAACCATCTGACCCATTGGCTATCGGATTTCGACTAAGGGCGTCAACGTGACACATGCCCTGTCCGGGTTTATATTTAATATCGCAGTTGAACTCTTGAATCAAGCTCCACCAACGAGCCACTCTTGGTATCATGTCCCTTTTCATGAAAGTGGCACGGAGTGAATTACAATCCGTTACGACAGAAAACGGCATACCTATGAGGTAGGGCCTAAACTTTACTAAAGCTGAAACAACCGCCAAAGTCTCCAATTCGTAAGACGAAAAATGTTGTTCGACGGCGGTCGTTTGGCGGCTGAAATAAGCTACTGGTTTCAAGTCACCATTTTCTTGCTTTTGAAGTAAAATACCTCCAACCCCCCACTTACTCGCGTCGGTATGCAGCTCTGTAGTCAGTAACGGATTATATAAAGCAAGTAACGGTCTAGATATCAGCTTTTCTTTTAATTCGTTGAAGGCCTTGTCTTGTTCACTACCCCAAACCCAAGGTACATTATTTTTCAATAGACACGTAAGCGGTCTGGCTATAACAGCAAAGCCCTTAATGAATTTCCGAAAAAAACTGGCCAGACCGATGAACTGACGGACATTATGCACACTTTTGGGTACCGGAAAGGATTGTACTGCTTCTATTTTCTTACGCCCTGGCTTGATACCATCACTAGTTACCTCGAATCCGAGAAAATCGACGGAGTTTTGGAAATAGAAACATTTACTGGGTTTTAAAGTCAAGCTACATTCCCTCAATCTTTTGAAAATACTTTCCAGTTTTTCCAGCCCTTCGTCGACGTTTGTTGATGGTACCAAGACATCGTCCATGTAGGCTACCGCAGTACTGAATCTTAACGAGCCTAATGCTTTATTTACTGCTCTTTGAAAGACGGCCGGCGCATTGGCTAGGCCAAAAGGCATTCTGTTGAATTCCCACTGGCCGTCTGGAGTTATAAATGCAGTCTTAGGCTTCGCCTCTTCCGCCAGCTCTATTTGATAATAGCCGCTGGCCAAGTCTAATGTAGAATAAAAGGAGTACCCCGATAACCTATTCATTTGGTCCTCCATGCATGGAAGGGGATAATGTTGCTTGATAGTTTTCCTATTTAACGCACGATAGTCCACGCATAGGCGTTTGTCCCCGGTTTTCTTACGTACTAATATTATTGGGCTAGCATAAGGGGAACTAGATTCTCTAATAATACCAGTAGAGCTTAACTCATCGATCATTGATTGAACTTCCTCCCTTTCTTTTTGCGATAGCCTATACGGTCTGTAAACTACAGGTTGGTCATCGCTTACATCAATGTTCATCTTTTCCAACCCCGTGCAGCCTAGTTCGCTCAATGAAGTTGCAAAACAGTCTCGATAGGTGTTTACCAAATTCAACAATCGTAATTTTTGAGATTCTGCAATGTTACCGACATTTATTTGTTCTAAAGTAAATGGTTCCGGTAGCTGTCTACTTTCGATTCTGTTGATTTCGCTAAACCCCATGGACTCTATCACGATCTCTGCTCTAGCAACTAATTTATTTTTCTCAAAAGTAATCGGGTTTTTACTTAACGGGGTAACTAATATATGACCTACCCCATCTTTGACGGCATACACACCCTCCTCAAGTTGATATTCTCTACCAGGTTGACCTCTATAGCTGCCCCGAATATATATATCGTCGGTAAATGATGAATTACTTTCAACCTCCAGCAAGTCAACCCCTTTTATAGTAACGTCACTGGCTACTTTTAAATCAACGAGCCTTTTGACAATTACATCCGCGTCGTAATTGCTTGAAAAGATCAATTCTCTCTCGGTTTTTAACATTTGGACGTGCGGTTGTTCGGTAAACGTCTGACCAACTAATAATGGATACTTGAGGTAATGGTCTGGCACGATAATACAATTGACTTGAGCATTTACCTTTTGAATTCGCATATTTGCCTCGCAAGAACCCAAAGAACTAACAACCGCACCTCCAAATCCAATCATTTGCCGGCTAATACTGCTATCAAACGTGCCAAATATCCGCTTGGCTTCCTGTTCACGTATTCATGTTAAATCACTACCCGGATCGACCAAACACATCGTCTCATGTCCATTAATAGCGACAGGTTGCACATACTTGGACTTACTGTCCTTAAGCGATTCATTAATCAGTAACACCGATTTATCTTTCTTTGCATCGTTATTGTTTTCATTTTTAAAACGAAAGCACTCAGACTCGATGTGACCAACTAAGGAACATTTTGTACATTTCTTTATTGGCTTAGGACATTTTGACAATGGGTGGCCGTCCTGTTTACAGTTATAACAGCGTATACTACTGTTGAATTTACTTATAACACCGGTTCCGATATTTGATCTCGAATCCCTATTTATTTTGTTTGGATGAGAGAAGTTCCTAGTAGGCCCGCTTTTCACGTTACGTAAATATGCTAGGAGTTTATCAGTGAACTGTGCCGCCTCAGCCCCAAGACGAACCGACCTATCGTCTATACCGAACAAAATACACTCTACTGCTCTTTTCCCTATTATTTCGCAACGGTTTAATAAAGCTACCTTTTCATAATAATAATCTTCGAGTGACTCGCCAAACTTAGCTCTTTTCGCTAACATGTCCGTCAACATCTGACCATAGTTTTCATCCGAAGGAAATGCAGACCTAAGTTTGGCTTGCCACTCGTCCCAGGAAAACAAAAGAGTTGGTAACCCTTCGTACCACTTTTTCGCGACGCCCACTAGTTTTGGCAAAGCATAATGTATTACTTGCCGCTCAGACCATTCATATAATGACGCACATTCGTTCACTTTTGAAAGCCAATTTGAAATGGTTTGGTTTTTTAGTGAAGGGTCAAATTCTGGTACTACATTAACATTAGAAAACGATTCTTTACTATTTTTACGAGAAGATCCAAAAGTATCCAACAGCCTTGTAAAATGAGATAAAAACTCACGTGAGGTATCTTCTGCTCTTGTTGATCTGGCACGTCTTGGTGATGGCTCCCTGGACCTATCGTGTCGCCGCAACGGTTGTCTGGACCAGCTGCGACGTCGTGACTCCCTGGACTCGCGGCTGCGATCCCTAGTCCTCGTGTTGCGCTCAAACGAGCGACTGCGGCTCCTGGACCGATCAACATGTAATCGGGAACGCGATCTTGTGCCTGGTGTCCTTCGTCGGCTTGGCCTAGGTGGAGATGGGCTCCGCAGTACACGCCTTCGAAGGGAACGCGTTTTTTTGCGCCTGTGGTATGAAGGTGCATCGTCGTCGCTCATTGCTTCAGAGCCCTCTGGCTCGGGTACATCATCTTCGTTCATTGTTGTTGTCGGAGACATACTTAATTTATAAGTAAATTGTAGAGTTGTCTATGGTTTGACAACGGCTTCTTCCTTTGTACTTCTATCATTGCGTATCGACCTTTAATATATTTATTCTTATTAATCGTTATAACCGTGTTTCCTTGACATGGTGCCGAAAAAGATGTTCAGTTATATTTGATTTCCCGCGTGTATTGTTATTTCGAGTGAATATTCAGTGATTCAATAATAAATTTAAAATTAAAATCTCCAAATTTTCCCATAGATGATTGAAGTACGTCAAAATTTGACAATCTCATTTTATTCCCGAAGTCGCATTAAAACTCCATCGTCATATTTGATTTTAAACGCAACTTGTCAAAGTGTCAATTCGAACTGGATAGTGACACAGACATATCTATTTATAGTAGTGCAACTTCATATTGCACGTGCAACATGGAGATGGAGAAAAAGAAATGGGATGCGGCTTTAAAGCAATACAAATCTTCTATAGAACGTGTGGAACGAGCGTTAGCACGACACAAGGATTTTACCAAGGAAGATTTGGAGGTACGAAAAAATATTTTGAAGGAAGCATATACAAAATATAAAGAGTCGATCATAAATTTGCTAGCCTTAGACGTGCCCTGTGATGACGACGATGACATCGAAGACTGTTACATGAATACTTTGGCAAACATAGAACGTCTATTGAAGTTGAAGGTCTGTACGAATACTTCTATACGGGTAAGGCCGCGGATTTTGACGAATTCGGAGCTTAAAATTTGTCTTGCTCATAAAAAAAAACTGATAACATCTAGAGAACTCTGATCAATTTTAAGATATTCACCTATGCTCAGTTACTTATAATCAAATGAAATAGCTAATTTAGCTCTTTATTCAAAATTAATAAATAAATATTTCTGCCAAAAACGTAACGAAAGTCGAGTAATTTTTTCGACTACGAGTACTTAAAACCTTTTTTTTTTATATTATTAGACTTGTCAGCATTAAATGTCTGTTCTTAAACCAAATTATAATGATAAACGATTGCTTCGTTCATTACGGACTTATGATATGTGAACAATTTTACTGTTTTCTTTCCCTTTACTTTTTGGGTCACCAATTCCAAACTTACGTTACGATACTTTCGTAACGCTTTTTTAAGATCATATTTAAGCCAATGTTGGTAAAAATTTGTTTAACGACACTAGCAACTCTTATTCTAGTAGGGCGACACCCATAAGCACACTCACTCCCATTAATTCGTTAACAAATGGTTGTCACAGTGCACGCGGCGAAAGTTTTAGCAAAAAACGTCTAAAGTGGTAGTGTGATTTTCACGGTAAGTAGTGATTATTATTAAACGGCTGTTTTTTCATACGAAAGGGTTTAGTTTTAAACGTCAGTAGCATGTACTATTATGTTCAGATTGCAATTATTTACCAAGATAATCAACCTTTTTTCAAATATACGTTACACTTATGTTACGAATACGTTACATTTTTACAAAACGTAACGTATTTTTTATGTTACGTAACGAAAATATGTGGTAAAGGGAAGTGGACACAGAAATTAACTAATTTAAATGAGTTTTATTCGATTTTGAATAACAGCATACTGTAGCAAGTGTTTGCGAAACAAATCAAATTATTTTGTTATTTAGGTATTTTGATTTGCGTTTTTAGATGTAATCTGCTTTTTCCAGTGGGTAATTTTACCCCCCTAGGGCTAATGAAATAAAGTATAATTATCAACATGTTTATTAGTGTTAATTAATATTAGTTCATTTTCAATTTAAGTATTTGGTGATTAGTTTAGTTTATTTAGTTCCAAAGATTATGGCATTAAAACATTTGTAAATACTGTTAATTTAAGTAATTACTAAGTATCAGAAATTACATTATATGGGTTGATTATTATATTTGGTTAAAACAAGTATTTAGCGATAAAAATATGTTTTTTTTTAAGACCTTTATTTAATCAGAGTTCATACCAGTATGAGCTGAGCTTTATAGTAATTTTCGTTGCGTTTTATGGTAACGTAACGTATTTTTTTTATGTTATGTCTGTGTCACATTCGTCAAAATCCGCGGCCTTACCCATACAACACACAGAAGGTTCACAAGGCATAGCAAAATTACCATCTCTGGATATCCCAACCCCGAGAGCTTTCAGCTGGAACTCCAAAACCGTTTCGATTGCCTAGGCGATGATGTGGACGTATTCAACGACGGGTTTGTGGAAGCTGTCCATAGCGCTGGGTCTAAGTTTTTTAAGGCCCAACGGACAAATAAGACCAGAAAGCTCTCAGACTCCACTCAGGAACTAATGGAAAAAAGGAGTGAACTGGTTCCACAATCCTCAGTTGATGCGACTTTATACCGGCAGCTCAACAGACGGATCTCTAAGTCCCTCAAACGCGATATGCGCCAATTCCGTACCAAGTGTATAGAAGAAGCCATCGAGCGGAACAAGGGCTCTAAAGTTTTTGCAAGGGATCTGTCTGTTGGGCAAAGCCAGCTCGCCAAATTAAAGACTGAGGATGGTAGAATCGTCACATCCAAATATGAGTTGCTGACTGAGATAGAGGGTTTTTATGGACAGCTGTACACGTCAACTAGCAGACCCGAAGTTGATCTAGCGGAAGACCTCAGAGCTAGACTGACCCGACACTACACAGAAGACATCCCGGACATCAGCCTGTGCGAGATTAGAATGGCTCTTGAACAGCTCAAAAATAACAAGGCACCTGGGGAGGACGGAATTACAGCTGAGCTTCTGAAGGCGGGTGGTAAACCGGTCCTTATGGCCCTTCAGAAGTTGTTCAATTCCGTCTTACTGGAAGGGAGAACGCCAAAGGCATGGAACAGAGGTGTGGTGGTATTGTTCTTCAAAAAAGGTGACAACGCTTTATTGAAGAACTACCGACCCATATCACTTTTGAGCCATGTCTATAAGCTGTTTTCAAGAGTCATTACGAATCGTCTTGCACGCAGGTTTGATGACTTCCAGCCTCCCGAACAAGCCGGGTTCCGAAGAGGCTTTAGTACCGTAGACCACATCCATACGTTTCGCCAGGTTATACAGAAGACCGAAGAATATAACCTGCCCCTCTGTTTAGCGTTTGTGGACTACGAGAAAGCCTTCGATTCGATCGAAACCTGGGCAGTACTACAGTCTCTTCAACGGTGCCAAGTCGACTACCGCTATATCGAGGTGTTGAAGTGTTTGTACAAGAGCGCCACAATGTCAGTCCGACTCCAAGACCAGAGCTCGAAGCCTATTCTGCTGCAGCGGGGAGTTAGGCAGGGAGATGTCATCTCCCCTAAGCTGTTTACCGCTGCACTGGAGGATGTCTTTAAGACTCTGGACTGGAGCAGGCTGGGTATCAACATAAACGGCGAGTACCTCACTCACCTTCGATTCGCTGACGATATAGTAGTCTTGGCTGAAACCTTGGAGGACTTAAGTACTATGCTCGTTGGTCTCAGTAAAGCCTCCGAGCGAGTTGGTCTTAAGATGAACATGGATAAGACGAAAATCATGTCAAATTCCCATTAGACGTGTGCGCCGATGTCAAAATGGTCGGCGGCGGCGTTTGGTGAAAAGTCGGCGGCGGCGGCGTGATTTCGGCGTGAAATCGGCGTGAAGGTCATGTGAATATAAAAGCGGAATTCGATCGTATTCTTTATTATAATCGAGATAAATACAATATAAATGTTCAATAAATACCACCCATGACCATCTTAACTGCCATCTGATCAAAAGATAACAGTTTTCTCTTCCCATCATGTTCTAAAGCTTGTCCACAAAATAAAGTAGCCATCGTAAAATCAGTCTCCACTGTTACACAATAGTCCTATGTAGTTCTAACAGCCATGGGACTGTAAATTCTTCTGTTTTATGTTTAACAATCCAATATCCAAAAGCATGCGCTTAAAAGTCGTCAAAATCAAAATAACTTCAGATAATGCTTAATGCAAAAGTTCACGATCAAAAAAAAGGATCTTCCGAGATGATTTCAACAATGTTAGACTTGAAATAGTTAATTCAAATTGTAGACACGAGATTCACAATTTATTATAGTACCGATATTGTAATTTAGTTAAGACCTATTGGGAAACTAAATGACCCAAAATGGTAAAATAAGAAGAAACACTGCTAAAATTCAGAAGTTTAAATAAAAGTCCATAATTATGGAGAAATTCATAAAAATATCAACCACAGCGTCCGAGAAGAAAGGCAAAGAGCTCTTCTTTCTAATAATATCCATGCAAAGGTGCGTTATATGATGATAATACATAATGATATGTATTATCTGCCGATGGACATTAAGTCCCCAAATCCCCTATCATAGCATGCATAAGGATAAATAGTGTGCAGCCCACATCCAATGGATTTCACCTATCTTTGCCAGGTCATCGGTCCACCATATTGGGAGCTTTCCTACAACTGTCATTTTGCGGGCAATATGTCCAGCCCACTGCCACTTCAGGTCACACATTTTTTGAGCTACGTTGGTGCTTTCAGTTATTCTACGGCTCTCAACATTCCCATTTCAATCTTGTAGGGAACTACTCTTTTCATCAATTAAATAGAATGATCTTTTTACTATCCCCATAGTTACCTACCACGTTTTAGAGCCGTAAGTAGCACTTGGTCGAAGAATTTCGTTTTGAAATATACTGCGGGATATTGAATGAGAAGATATTGTGCTGTCCGGCACTACTATTGATCTTATCCTCAAAGTTAGTTCCACCTAACTGGACTAGCTGTCTGTCCCCGGTACAATATTCGTCGACCTTGAGCTTCGATCTTGACTGGAGTTTGTATTATTTCATATGGTCTTCGTTGATCTACGTTTTATCAGCCCAACGCATTCAGGGGCTCTACAGACATCAATGAGTATAGTGATCAAGTTCTCCAAGGTTTCAGCCATAATTACTTTATAGTCGGCGAACCGAAAGTGGGTGGCATAAATGAAATACTCACAATTGATGTTGATGACAAAGCCCTTTCCAGACCAAAATCTTGAAGACATCTCCTCCCCCTTGCTTCGTTTTCCTCAGTGCTGAAGGTCATGACCTCATCCGTGGATCACATGGTGTTTTATAGTTGTTTTCCAGGCCTTTCGATCTTTTGCGACTTCCAAAGCATCATGGATCTGGGCGGAAAGTAATTTGCCAACCTGGTCGGACCATCGCATTGGGCTGCGACCTCTTCCCCTCTTTCATTCCAACGACCCAGTGATCATGAGCTTCTCCAGATTGTCTCCTGTTTTCCTGGCTATAATATCCGAAGAATTCAAGAACTCTCCGGAGGCATGTGGTCGACAGTCTAACAGTTACTCCAATCTCACTGAGTATTGATGCGTTAGTCCGATGCTCAGTCCAAGATATCCCCAACATTTTCCGCCAGGCCTACATTTCGAAGGCATCGATGTGTTTCCTATCACACGACTTAATTGTCCAGGTCTCGGATGCGTATAAAAAGATTGAAAAAACGAGAGCTCGCACTAACTTTATTTTGATTTTACGCGTGACGTTTCGGTCTCGCCAAATGTTCTGCAGGCATCTCCCAAAGCAACCAAAAACAGTTTTGACAAAATGCAATGTTATGGGTACTCCTCGCTGCAATATAAGTACCGGTAGTCTGCTTGGCTTACTTGTTCTATTGTTTGTTGGTTACTTGTTCTTTGGACATATAGCCCACAAACATGGAAGACCTGCAAAAACTTATTGTCTCCTGAAAGTTTGAAAGGAAAGGACCGAGCTCCATGCACTGGACAGACCGGATCCGCACGAGAAATTGATGACGAAAAGAGAAATTAATGACTTGATAATCACTACCCCCGGCATTGTGGTATGGGCGCAAGGAAGAAAAGTCTACTGGGTACCACTGAAAATAGTGTATAGTATTTGTTTATGAAATATCCATAAACGTCTCGATTGATTCAAATGCTTCATAGGCCACGACACGAACGTCAACCAGAGGGGCAAGTTATACCTCTCGGTCTTCTGTATATCCTGACGTTGCTTGTGCAAAAACCGAAACCGGCTTGTTCGGAAGGCTGGATGACGTCGAGCCTAAGTAATCTTAAGTATCCACGTGTAATGAGGGATAACACTCGATAGGCTGATATTTTATTTCCTGTATAAGAGCATTATGTAAATACATAAAGCAAATATGTATTTAATATGTATTAAGTATTTAGTATTTAACCCATAAGAAATAAGTCTGTTATTCAGTCAAGGCCACGCCGATTTCACGCCGACCATTAGTCGGCGGCGGCGGCGTGGCGAAAAAGGTCGGCGGCGGCGTGACGCCGGCGCGGCGCACACGTCTAATTCCCATGTAGCACCAACTCCCGTAATAATCGGAGACTTTACACTCGAAGTTGTAGACGAATATATATACCTGGGACAAACTATCCAGTTAGGTAGGTCCAACTTCGAGAAAGAGGTCAATCGTCGAATCCGACTCGGTTGGGCAGCGTTCGGGAAGCTACGACACATATTTTCGTCCAATATTCCGCAGTGTTTGAAGACGAAAGTCTTTGATCAGTGTGTGTTGCCAGTGATGACATACGGTACTGAAACGTGGCCGCTTACAATGGGCCTCATAAGAAGGCTCAAAGTCACCCAAAGGGCAATGGAGAGGGCTATGCTAGGAGTCTCTCTGCGTGATCGGATTAAAAATGAGACCATCCGCAGCAGAACCAAAGTAACCGAAATAGCTCTCCGAATCGCTAAACTGAAGTGGCAGTGGGCGGGGCACATTGCGCGTAGAACCGATGGCCGTTGGGGCGGGAAGGTTCTTGAGTGGCGGCCACGTACCGGAAGGCGTAGCGTGGGTAGGCCCCCCACAAGGTGGACTGATGACCTGGTGAAGGTCGCAGGAGTCCGCTGGATGCGGGTGGCGCAGGACCGGTCATTGTGGCAATCTTTGGGAGAGGCCTATGTTCAGCAGTGGACGTCTTTCGGCTGATATGATGATGATGATGATGATGATGATGGATATCCCAATTTACGACGGAAAGGATATATCCAGCTACAAGCCGTTCATTGAAATGTTCCGTGCTGTAGTCCATGAAGACACCCGGATTTCAAACATTCAAAGGCTTTGTTTCTTAAAGAAGTATTTGAAAGGAGAGCCATTACAAATAATTGATAGCCTACCGATCGTTGGTGAGTCATACGAACCGGCCCTACAGTTACTGGATAAAAGGTATGATACCCCGCCTTACTTATTAACACCCACGTCACCAGCCTACTGGATCTGCAAGGGTTGCATCGAGGCACGTCCCAGCAACTACGCGATTTTGTAGCATCTGTTAGGCAGCGTGTTAAAGCTCTTGAAAATCTAAAGCAACCCGTTAATAAGTGGAACGCAATCTTGTCGTGCATTTTAATACGCAAACTTGACCCCTATACTGCAAGGTTATTTCACGGTGACAGGGATACCACAACAGTTGTGTCTGTTGATGAGTTGTTAGAGTTCCTGGAAAAACGTGCGGCTACTCTCGAGGCCAGCCCAGCTGTCAACGATAAAGTACATAAGCCAGTGAGTAAGTCCGTGAATCTTGCAACGGTCAACAAGGTAGAAAAGCCACAAGTTCCACAAACACAATGTTCTTTCTGCAATAAGGAACATAAATTATTCAACTGTCCCGATTTTCTTGCTCTCAAGCCGGAGCATAGAAGTGACTTCGCTGTAAAAAATAAGTTGTGTCTAATTTACCTTACGTCTCATATCAAAAAGTGTAGGTATAATTTTAAGTGCAATTTATGTCATTCCAGCCTTCACAACACCCTGATACATGTACCAATCGACCAGCCTGCACCGACGGCACAAGGGAGTGAATGTGACAAACCTTCAGTAAGCATGCATGTTGCACAGGATACCAGCAACTATGTACTCTTACCAACAGCCAAGGTAATCGTAGTTGGAGCTGATAATAAAAGACACATAGTGCGAGCACTTTTGGACAGTTGCTCTCAAACTTCGTTTTGCACATCTGCATTTGCCAATCAACTAGGGTTGCCACAACATGAACTTCATAAAAATATAGGCACTTTAGGGGACATTTACAAAAATAAGTTTGATAAATCCATTAATCTGACTATAGAGTCAACGGTTCGTGACTTCAAATTGGGTGTTACATGCTCAATTATATCAAAAATTACATCGAAGTTGCCTCAGAAACAAATAGACTTAAGCAACTTCGTAATACCAAAAAATATAGCTTTAGCTGATAAAGAGTTTCATATTCCAGGAGAAATATCACTGCTGCTAGCCAGTGATGTATTCTTCAAAATAATCCAAGATGGCAAAATAGAAGGCGGACCAGAGGATCCCATCCTGCTCAACACTCAGCTGGGATACATCATCTCGTCCCCCAGCCAAACCGGTACCACTTCATCCATTGCTATGCATACAGTCGTTGAACCCGATCTTGACCACTGCGTTCGTCAATTTTGGGAAGCAGAGAAGGTTGATATGTATCATGAATCCCTGTCAGAGCACGAGTATAGCGAAAAGGTATTTCAGGAGTCGGTAACCTTAAAAAATAATACATTCGAGGTCAAATTTCCGCTCAAGGTTGAATTGCAGGATGTTGACCCTTCTAATTCATATGCGATTGCCTTGCAACGTTTATACAGCCTAGAAAGGCGATTTACAAAGGATCCTGTTTATCATGATTTATACAAAAAATTCATACACGAATACCTGGAACTAGGTCACGCGAAAATCATTGATACAAAAAACAGTGATCCTCAAAGTGATCCGTTGATATATTTGCCACATCATGCAATTTTGCGTCCTGACAGATTGACAAATAAGTTGCGCGTTGTCTTTGACGGGAGTGTCAAAACAAAAAACGGTCTCAGTTCGAACGATATAATGTGCAAAGGTCCTCCAGTTCAAAGATCTTTGTTTGATATTATAATGCAGTTTCGAACGCATAAGTATACATTGCAATGTGACATTCGACACATGTATAGAATGATTCTAGCTCATCCAGATTACAGGCGGCTGCAGAACATTTTGTGGCGCGAAGACGGAGTTATGAACGTCCTGCAATTGCAAACAATTACATACGGTTTGACCTCGTCGTCATTTTTAGCAACAAGATGTCTCATCGAGTTGGCAAGAAGGCACAAAGAAGAATATCCACTTGCTAGTGAGGCCATCATAAATAGCTCTTATGTCGATGATATTCAAACTGGTAATGACACCTTACAGGGCTTAATGCAGCTTAAAAACGAGCTCATTTCAATTATGAAGCTTGCTAACTTCAAGCTTCATAAATGGATTTCAAACAGCTCAACATTGCTAAGCGTTCTGCCTCCAGAAACTTTAGGTTTCAATACTAAAGACATCGATCAAGACAAATCAGTGGTCAAGATATTGGGCTTGTCTTACGATGCGAAGGCTGACGAGTTCCAGCTGAGTGGTCGCGTTGTGAACCCCGTTGTATCTCCGACTAAACGGAATGTTTTGAGCGCTATCAGCAGGCTGTTTGATCCGATGGGATTTGTCCTGGTCCTGTCACTATGAAGGCCAAACTTATTTTAAATTTGCTTTGGCAAAATGATCTTCAGTGGGACACACCACTGCCCAATGATTTAGTGCAAATATGGGAATCATTTTACACAAATCTTACAAATATGCCGACCATTCACATTCCCCGATATTTGGAATTGGCAGATGCAGATGAAGTTCAGTTGATTGGTTACTGTGATGCATCTACTCAAGCATATGGCTGTTGCATTTATATTAAAGTCAAGACAAAGGGTGTTGTTCACATTCACTTGCTTTGCTCTAAGTCCAGGCTGGCAGGTGTAAATTCTAAATTAACCATACCCAAATTGGAACTGAACGGTGCGCTTTTGCTAGCAATGGTTATGAGAAATGTAGCTACTAATTTAAGCATTTCTGATGTACATTTATTTTGCGATTCAAAGATTGTTCTCAGTTGGCTGGAAATTGCAACTGTGAAGGTTCCTGCTTACATTGGCAATAGAGTTCGTGAAATTAGCAAATTGGCGGAAGGTATGTTCTGGCACTTTACTCCGGGCTTACTAAATCCGGCTGATATTCTCTCTAGAGGGTCAGATCCGCAAAATCTTGCTGAAAACATGTTATGGAAGCATGGACCTGATTATTTGACTGATTGTGAAAATTACAATTTGTTTTTATCCGAAGTAGAAAAACCTTTTCATACCAACAGTGACGAATATGAAACATGTTTGACAGTCGTGGATAGTGTGCCAATACATCCATTCTTTGAGAAATATTCAAGTCTTTACAAAACCGTAATTGTGATGGCTTACATACTGAGATTTATTAACAAATGTAGAAAGAACGTCACTGAGGCAGGAAAAGTTTCTCTCACAGAGTATAGGGCAGCTTTCATAATGATAATTAAAGCTATTCAGACTCACTATTTTGCTGAAGAAATGAAATGTATTGCAGAAAAAAGACAAATTAAGGGGCAACTTTGTCGTCTTTGTCCATTTTTAGACAAAGAATCAATATTAAGAGTTAGCGGCCGATTGCAGCATTCAGATTTAGACTTTTCTAAAAAGTTCCCCATTATTTTGCCAAAACATTGTCATATAACGACATTAATTATAAGACAAGAGCATTTAGCTATGTTACACGGTGGCTCGAAACTTATTCTTGGTAATCTGTTTCAGAAATATTATATTATCAATTCTGTACGAGAGGTAAAGAGTGTATCTTTAAGTGCGTTATTTGCCGTAGACATAAAGCCGAAGCGTCAAAGCAGTTAATGGGTTCGCTTCCTAAAGACCGTGTTACTCCTGATCGGGCCTTTAAAAAGGTGGGCTTAGATTATTGCGGCCCATTTGACATTAAGCAGTCCTCAAAACAAAACAGCACCATCACAAAGGGGTATGTTGCTTTATTTATTTGCTTTGCTTGTAAGGCTATTCATTTAGAGGTAGTCTCGGACATGTCCACAAATACATTCCTGGCAGCACTTAAGAGATTTATCGCTCGCAGAGGAGTTCCCACTGATATATACTGTGACAACGCCTCAACTTTTAAAGGTGCCAGTAATCAGCTGCGGGATTTGTACAATTTACACAGCAGTGAGGAGTTTCAGAGTGCCGTGCACAATTATTCTCTCCAAATGGAAATAGCATTCAATTTTATCCCACAATTCAGTCCCAACCATGGTGGTATTTGGGAGCGTGGTATTCAATCCTTTAAATTCCATTTAAAAAGAATTTCTTGCTGCAAAACGTTCACGTATGAGCAATTTAACACAATTACAATAGAAATCGAAGGCATCTTAAATTCACGCCCCCTCATGCAGCTTACCACGCAAGATAACAATGATATTTCTTGTTTGACCCCGGGTCACTTTTTAATTGGTTGTCCGATTCTGGCCATTCCTCAACATGATTTAACTGATATACCAACTAACCGTTTACAATTTTGGCGAACTTGTGAACAAATAAAACAACATTTCTGGAAGGTTTGGTCGAAAGATTATTTATCTTCTTTTTTTAAACGAACGCACGAAATGGTATAAAGATCTGCCTAATCTCAAAGAGGGCGCTGTAGTTCTTTTGATAAATCTTAACACCCCACCTCTTCATTGGCCTCTAGGAAGGGTCACTAAAATATTTAGTGGCTCTGATAATAAAGTAAGAGTTGTAGATGTTCGAACTGCTGATGGTAAAACACATCGTAGGGATGTGTCTAAATTAGTTATTCTGCCAGTATAATAATTTTATTATTTAATTTTTAGAAACTGTACCTAAGCAAGTTCCTTAGGTTCCGTTAATTCATTTGTTTATGTACCTACTAATGGAGTATAATGTTAATTTAATGTTTTCTATGTTTGTTACTATTCAAGACACTCATTATATCCCTTTTTCCGGGGCAATTATGTCGGAGACATACTTAATTTATAAGTAAATTGTAGAGTTGTCTATGGTTTGACAACGGCTTTTTCCTTTGTACTTCTATCATTACGTATCGACTTTTAATATATTTATTCTTATTAATTGTTATAACCGTGTTTCCTTGACAGTTGTTGTTTTTTTTTTAATTATCCGCACTTCTGAATTTGTAAGACCAAAGTCAGGATCCGTGGCGAAGAACTCAAGGAAACTAATTGACTTTTAAATGTAATATATTTTACAACTTTTCCACACTTTTAATGATAACCTTTCAACTTCACAGCTCTCATGAGAATGAATCATTGACTTGACATCGGTTACAAGCAAATGAGGCCTCCCCACTTAACTGTGACACAAAGGGCGCCATCCGGAAACGTTAACCGATTCCAAGTCAATTAAACACTTTTATTTATACAAAATACGAGTAATCTTCTTTTTTGAGAATAAATAAAACTAACATTACATTTGTTATTTCAGATTAAATGACACAAACAATCTCATATTACTATTAGTTCAATTATCAAATATTAGTACTTAATTATATCACTAGGGAATTTGACTTCAAGATGATTAAAACATAGCTAAATTTATACTAAAGCTTACAGTCAGAATCATGCTACAATATCATCATTGGCCTCTGACATCTATAAAAGATGCTTCAAGCAGCGTCCAAAGAAGTTCGGCACTTACGTATGTGGCTAGTTAGGCCAATACGGGAGCGACAGCCACGACCGCATAAAGTGCACGTAAATGTCGCACTTGGTGATCCGGGAGGAAAGACTGCGCACTGGTGTCTTAGTTCCCGTTTGAACGACAGCAGATTGAACCAAGCGTTATCATGGGACACCACGCCTTCACCCAGAACCCCTCTCCAATGATCTCGGTCTTCGGATGCTTTTTCCCACGTACATGGATCAATTCCGAAAGACACCATATCGCGTTTAGCACTGTCTTTGAAGCGTAACATTGGTCGGCCAGCCGGTCGCTTGGCGTAGGCAATTTCACTCAGGAGAGTTACACGCGGCAAACGAGAAGGCTCCATCCTTTGCACGTGGCCCAGCCACCGCAACCGCCTTTGTTTCAATACGGCTGTGATACTCGGAATGCGTGCGATGCTAAGCACCTTCTCAATTGTAACTCGATCCTTCCAAGTGATGCCTAAAATGCGCCTAAGACAGCGCATATGGAAGTTATTTAATTTCCGTTCCTGCTTAGCATACGATGTCCAAGTCTCAGCACCGTACAAGAGTATGGACAAGATGCATGTCTGATATACGATCCTCTTTGTATTTAAAGTCAGGTGTTTATTATTCCATACCCTTGTACTGAGCCTCCCGAACATCGTGGATGCTTTGCCGATGCGAATGTTTATTTCCATATCAAGCGACAAGTTCTGTGATACGGTGGACCCAAGGTAGCAGAACCTATCTACAACTTCCAACGGCGCATCGTTCAACAATACTATTGGGGATTCCTGCACGCCTTGCCCTATAACGACCGTCTTCCTAGCATTTATGGACAATTCTGCATGTCCATAAATGCTACAATAGTTAAGCTCGAAATTAAACATACCTGAAACCACAAATGCCATATACAGGGTGTTTTTTTTTCGACCGTTCAAATTCTACGTAGTGAATGTGTAGGTCATACTGACCAACTTTTACTATGGGGACAAAGTCGAAATCGCAAAAAAAAAATCAGCTGTTTCATACATTTCGGCCGGCGTAATGCCGCCAATTTGTATGAAACAGCTGATTTTTTTTTCGCGATTTCGACGTGTCAAATGAACTCAGTGAAATCCACTGAGTTGTCCGTCTTTAATCGCAGCTTGCAGCTTTCGGGCGTCAAATTTTGTAATTTGAAGTGAACAAGAATATTAATAATGCCTCTTTAAGTAATATTAATTGCAACAACACAGAAAAATATGAATACTCAAGGGCCTGAGACATATTTAAAATCATAGGCAAGTAACAACTTCAATACAAAACCTGACACGCTCGGCCGCCATACAAATGAATGAACTTGTTTCTTCTATCCAAATATAATTCTGTGCCTGGAACTTTAGAATACTGGCAGCTTAAGGCCTACTGACAGTATTTATATACATTTTAAAGATAAACGGGTCTTAATCGCGTAAATTCACGTTTAATTACGAGTATATCCTGACTTTTTGGGCATAACGTTACACCCGTGATCGCAGGCAGACTTTTCCTTCGAAATTATTTCGTTACACAAAACGTGATTCGTCGAAATTCGTTGGTTTCGTAGAGTGGGGGATAGCATGAGCGAATGCTCGTTGGTTCTAAATGCACCTTAACATCATGCCCGAAACGTCAGGATAAAATTAAACGTAGGTGTTTACGCGATTAAGACTCGTTTGTCATTAAAATAAAAGTGATAATCGTGAAAGTTTAAATCAATAATATATAAGAAGAGAAGCAGGAAGAATACATTTGTCACCACCCCAACTCCTCCTGCGGGTGTCGTAAGAGCCGACTAAGGGATTGAAGTGTCACTGATCATTATTTGATAAAAAAAAAGATGATGAACAGCAGCGTCATCGTAGTGGACACATTACTGCGATCGCCAACCCGCTTGCCCAGCGTGGCGATTATGAGCATTTACCTCCTTATACGTTTATACGCATAGTTAATAGGAGAGGCATACGGCCAGCAGTGGACTATTATAGGCTGATGATGATGAGGATGATCATAGTGTAGATTTTGTAAAAACTGATTTCTTATTTGAATAAATGAATTTTGCAAACGTAATTTGTTGTTATGAATTAATTATAAGTAGAAGTAGTCCATGAGTATTTTATTGATTCCTGTTCTATTTTGGCCATCTTCCACAACTCGACATCAAACGTCCTTATTTGGCGTGGTCCCAACGGCTGGCCCAATACTTGTTGGGAACTTCTCATAAATACATCCTTGAATTTCTTCGCAGATGTATGCAGGATTCCTCACGATCTTTTCCTTTATCTTCCGCACTTGTGAATATCAAATTATTTATTTAACATCATTTCTGAGCCCAACATCATTGGCGAGATTAAATCTGCAAGGCTTCGCTGGTTCGGACATGCGTTTAGGATGCCAGTTGACAGGGCGGTGAAGAAGGCCTTCCTAGGAAGACCCAGTGGACGCAGACCGGTTGGTAGACCAAGATACCGCTGGAAAGACGAGGTGGAGAAGGACCTACGCGCCCTGAATGCAGAGAACTGGGAGGAGATCCCACATAACCGGGCACATTGGCGCCAACTCGTATCGGAGGCCAAGATCCACTTTGGTTCACTGAGCCAGCGGAGTAAGTAAGTAAGTATTTAATCTTTATTGCGCAAAAGAAAATCTTAATGTACAAAAGGCGAACTTAATATCAAAAGGCATTCTCTACCAGTCAACTTTAAAGCAAAGCAGAGAAGTTGTGGGCGGTGCTATACAAGATTACTTACTACTTACTATTAATGAAAGTACCCTACGCCTACGACACAAATTATACTTACTAAAATAACATAATATGCATGCAATACATAATATAATAGATAATATATACAAATTAATACATAGTATAATTATATACACCGTGTTTTTATTGATTTCCGTTAAATTAAAGGGAAGCTTATTTAGGTCAAAAACAATAAATTTGTCTAAGAAAATAGTATCTTAATTCTTACTGTTTTTGAGCTATTAAAAAAATAAGTTTAATGACTGAACAAGTGTATTGCAACCTTTATTACATCCGAATGAAACTTATTTTGACATGTGCCGTCAGTCACCTGAGATCTTATTCTAAAAGTTCTCTCACACTTACCATTTCATTTATTATGTATGAATACGGAAAACCGACGCAGCCTGTTCAATTTAACGGAATTCAAAAAAAACACGGTGTATATAAATACGAAATGTGTGATAATTTGAACCTAATTGTTTAATCGTTTAATCTGCTAGCAAAGAGAGCACGGACAGAATGTTTTAAAAGCCAGTTTGCTGTTGGAATTTTTAATATCAACTAGAAGAGTGTTCCAGAAGCGAGCGACCAGGACAGAGAAGGAATTAGACATAAAACCAGTATGGCGGAGAGGGATGGAAAGAGACAAATTGCCAGAAGAACGGAGTTATTATATTCATCATCATCATCATCATCTTCATATTAGCCGAAAGACGTCCACTGCTGAACATAGGCCTCCCCCAAAGACTGCCACAATGACCGGTCCTGCGTCACCCGCATCCAGCGGACTCCTGCGACCTTCACCAGGTCATCGGTACACCTTGTGGGGGCCTACCCACGCTACGCCTTCCGGTACGTGGCCGCCACTCAAGAACCTTCCCGCCCCAACGGCCATCGGTTCTACGCGCAATGTGCCCCAATTATAGTTCGTGAAATATAAATTGGTAACTTTCTACCTACACTATAGTAGGTAGAAAGCTTCTCGAACTATAGTTACGGTATTTTGTACATAGTCTAAGAGTAACAGATCTGTGAAAGACAGTGAGTGCACAGATCCATCTTGAGGCTGTCAGGCAAAATGGATGCTGCATCTCAGACGTTATATCGATGGACATAAATTATTGAGTGTCTTCAAACTACGTCGAACCTTCGTTTCTTACGAAAAAATCTGGGCGCGTACTGAATCATCAATCAATTTCAATTTCAGCCTCCGTAGCCTAGTTGGTAGTGACTGTCTGTAAGCCGGAGGTTCCGGGTTCAAATCCCGGCGAGGGCATTATTTGTGTATTTATTTATCACAAACATTTGGTCATGGCTATGTATTTAAGTATCTATATGTATCTATCTATTATACAGAGTGGCCCATTCAAATCGGCCAGTATGGGAAACTCTGAAACTATAAGACATAGGAAGATTTGTTCTTAGGAACAATGACATTGGTTTTAAAAATAAAGAAAACTACGTTGATAAATTTGAAATAAAAAATATCTTTTTTTCTATAGATTTACACAATAAACACCTAGTTAAATAAACGAAGTACGTGAAAACAATGAATCCCATTCATTTTAGACATCATGTTCCTTAGAGACATTTACTGCTTAAGACCTGCACATTTGCACAAACGATATCTGAATAGAAATAGTGTAAGTTTATTTTTCAAAACAATCGGGTTGATTCCTTAGCTGAGTACAGAATGTTTTTTCAAATGTACTTATGTATGCAGTTTTTCTTTTTATCAAAATCGGTGACATAGTTCCTAAGAACAAATCTTCGTATGTCTTATAGTTTCAGACTTTACCATACTGACCGATTTGAATGGGCCACCCTATATATACAGGGCGTCCCAAAGATATGGAACATGAAGAAGACGGCAATATAATCACTATATTAAAAATTAAAAAACCCGACTTCAACCGATTTTTCAAAGATCCCTTCTTCAGAGCGCGACTTGGTTCCAACAGGACCAATGTCAGTTCGTTTTGAAGTCGGTGAAAAAAAACAATTATCGAAATCGGTTGGCAAGATATTGAGTTATTCGTCCATTTGTCATGCACATGCTTCATGCAACTTGAAGAATAGTAAGCGGCAGTAGTAAGAAGCTGGATGCTTCATGCAAATTGAAGACTTATATGGTTTTCTCATGGATGCTTTTGTCAGAACTAAAGCAAATTAGGAAAATGGGATTAATCGGTAAGCATCAGATGAAAAAAAAAACATCAACATCGGTTCACCGATTCGGAAGTTCTGCAGTAAAAAACATACAAAAAAAACAAAAATTTTAAATAAAATCAACTCTAATTGAATACCTCCTCCTTTTTTTAAGCTCATTAAAAAACGATTATCAACGAATAAAAAAAAAAAACATTAGACCCCCACTTACCAACGGGACCATTTTGGTGTTATACCCGTTCGATTAAATAATAATAATGATTGCTCTACAAGTATACAGATACGGATGATGACTGTAGTTAAAATAAATTATTTTACATTATGCACGACATAGTTAATACACGAAGAAATTATTACTAAGATGTAGATTGCAGTAATTTTTGTACGGAACTTCTATTTAATAAATTGAAAAGAACTTAAAAGAGTAGGTCATTTCAATCATTTGGCAGTCAAACGTGACGTCACTTTTGAGTATTTCATGTAAAATTCTATAGTGATCGTTTTGACAGTTCGAAAAAAGATGCCGATTTGACTTGCCAGTCATCATGCCTATTCTCGGATATATCAAGTAACACGCATACAAAGAAATAATTCGAATTGAGAACCTCCTTTTCTGAAGTCGGTTAAGAACGCCAAAGTCTCGTGTTTCATATTTGTACACAATAATATTTATGTTAGGGGAAAGGAATAAATCTCCGTGACCCTGTCGATCTTATACATTGCCCTGTAGAGCAAATTGTATGGTTTTTCTGAGCGTTTCATTGGTACAAGTCATAAGCTTTAGGGAAATATTGATTTGAGAGTTGTTTTTTTTATTTTTTTGATGTAAATTTAAATAAATAAAAAATTTTTTGACCAATGGTCAATGGTTGTTTGATTGAAAAAAAATGTTAAAGGCTTTTATGAAAACAAAATTTAACGTCATAACTTTTGTGTTACGAAGTTACATTTTGTGTAACAACTTTTAGCAGCAAAATTAAAATACCTATGAGCCATCAACAATACAAAACCACATTTTCTAAACACGCTTTTTTCTACCGTAAATGTTGTTGGACAGATTATACCATATATAGTACACCAAACGAAGGAAACTCAGAGGAAAAAACTCGTGTATAAGCGAATTTTGGCATAGTTGTAGGGAATGGTGTTTTAAACCACATACTAAAAGTACTGGTGGTTAGGGGTGGAGCTAAGGGGGGGAGGGGGGTGTAAAGGTCCTTATTTTTAATTCTTCGTAAATAACTCGTAAACCGTGGCTTATAGCAAAAAATTTTCTAGTACATAAGTAATCTACATAAAATTCTCTACAAAAAAGGTATATGCCTGTTTCCTCTGGGATCACTATGTCATGAGATAAGAAAGCAAGAAGATGGACAATAAAGAAATAAACACGTTTGTTTAAGTAGGTATAGCACATACAGGATGCTCGCAAGCATTCCAAAAGATTATAATGTTCAATTCCTGACCATATTTAGAGTCTTTAATGTTATATAAAATTTCCTGGATTCGGCTTGGTTTCAGAGATAATCAACCTTTTTTCGAAATAAGTTTTTCGACGTAACTCGTCATAAAACTTCTTTTTGATTGCAATGCTACCAGAATGTGTTTTAATATTACCACACCTTTTGCCTGGCAATCAAAAAATAGTGATAGGTTTTATGTGGAAACTAGCTGGATTAACTACAGTAATAATTAGTAAAATACCATATTTGTCTTAGACAATCAAAGGACACATGTATTCATTTGTTCAAGTAAATAGACAAAATAGAAAAGCATAGACAATATAAACATAAGCAGAATAAGAGAATGGCCAGTAAGTGGCGCTCAGGTTATATTATTAAAACCTGTTTAGTTTATGTTCCAACACCTGCCCTTGAACTAAACAGTTTTTAAACCAAGATTAGAAACACAATTTAAATGTTTATCTTTACACAAAGGTTTAGTTAAAACATCCGCAGGCATTTGATCCGTAGACAAGTATTCTAAGTTAATAATTTTATCACTCACAACTTGCCGCACATAATGATGTCGAATGTCTATATGTTTGCTTCTGCTATGATTGATTTGACTATTGCAAATCTTCTGCGCTGACTGACTATCGTTATACAAAGTAATAGGTAAGCATTTACCTAGGCATTCATGTAAGAAAGTCCTGATGAATGCAGCTTCTTTAGCTCCCTCGCATAGTCCCATGTACTCCGATTCTGTCGAAGATAAAGCTATGGTTCTTTGCTTACGACTCTCCCATGACACAGCCGAATTGCTTATCTTGAACACGTAACCTGTATACGAGCGTCGGTCCAGCGGATTAGACGCCCAATCTGCATCTACATATCCTGTAACAGATAAGGTTGATTTCTCATATTGTAAGGAATAGTCTATAGTTCCTTTCAAATATCGAAGAACACGCTTCGCTGCTTTCCAATGCATCTCAGAATAACAGTTGTTGAACTGGCTCAATAGGCTTGCTGCATGTGCAATGTCGGGTCTTGTGCACACCGCTAAATACATGATACATCCAATCATACTTCTGTACTTGGACTCTGGATCACAGTGTTTTCCTTTTTCAAATTTCAAACCAGTCTCCAAAGGTGTACTCACAGGCTTGCAGTCTGTCATATTGAATTGTTCCAATACCTTTTGTATATAACTTTTCTGATCAAGAGTAATTTTGTTTTTATCTTGAGTCAATCTCATGCCCAATATATGCGTAGCACGACCAAGGTCCTTCATCTCAAATATTCTCATCAATTCTGTCTTCAGCTTTCTCTTTTCCTCTGTATCTTTGCTAAAAATCAAAATGTCATCCACATATAATGCTAGTATAATGAGATTACCAGTAGAATCCGATTTAATGTAAACACAGGGTTCGCTGAGTGATTTTCTGAACTTGAGAACCTTCAGGGCATTATCAATTTTGTCATACCAGGCCTTCGATGCCTGTTTTAGTCCATAGACTGCTTTGTTAAGTCTAAACACGTAGTTTTCTTTACCTTTTACTTTATACCCATCTGGCTGTTCCATATAGACAGTCTCCTTTAAGTCACCATTGAGAAACGCTGTCTTAACATCCATGTGGTCAACATTCATGTCTAAGTTGACTGCCAGGGCAAGTAAAGTCCGTATTGTCGAGTATCTTACCACAGGCGAATAGGTCTCATTGTAGTCTATGCCATATTCCTGGGTAAAACCCTTAGCTACGAGTCTAGCTTTATAACGAAGTAACTGACCTTCTAATCCAAGTTTCTTCTTGAAAATCCACTTACATTTTACAGCTTTCTTTCCAGCAGATAATGATGTCAATGTCCAGGCTTTGTTCTTTTCAAATGACTTGTACTCATCTACTATAGCTTCCCACCAGTATTCTTTTTCTGGTCCTGACAGCGCTTCACGAATAGTCTTTGGTTCAGCACCTTGACTTGCAGCTGTCATAGCAATAACACTATTAGCGGAGTCATATTCACTAGAACCTCGATCCGTAGTCATATTAGGATCCCATGTAACATCATTTGGGTCATCTTGATAACTGATACCAGATGTGCTCAGCTCATTTTCGGATATTTCAAGTACTTCGGAAACATTATGTACTTCTGGTATTTTGGTTACATCAGGTACTTTAGGTACATCAGGTACTTCAGGTACATCAGGTACTTCATGTTCTTCAGGTACTTCGAGTACATCAGGTACTCCGAGTGCATCAGGTATATCAAATACATCAGGTACTTCTGGCACTTCAAGCACATGAGGTACTTCGGGTACTTCAGGCAACTCCATAACAGGATCAGCTGGCAAAGAATCACATTTTAAAGGAGTTTCATCCATGCCATCGCTAGTTAAATGTAACTGACAATCAGTAATAGGGGTTTGCTGACTCAGTTTTATATCTTTATACATTTTATCTTCTAAAAAGTGTACATCTCGAGACTTGATACATTTAGACGGGTTTTCAGGATCAATCAGTCTATAACCTTTTGATGCTTCGCAATATCCCACAAATACATACATTTTGCTCTTTGCATCCAATTCCTTACGTTTTTCTTTGGGAATCATTGCATAGGCAACACAGCCAAATACTTTCAAATTAGATAGGTTGACTTTATTACCTGACCATAGTTCTTCAGGTGTGGTGCCTCTTACCGCCTTACTTGGTGACTTATTCTTGATATGTATTGCTGTATTCAACGCCTCGGCCCAAAACCTCTTGTCCATTCCAGCATCCTGCAGCATGCAGCGTGCAGCCTGCATCGTCGTGCGGTTGCATCTCTCCGCGACCCCGTTCTGAGCTGATGAATAAGGCACGGTTGTCTGGTGCTGGATGCCATGCTCTTTCAGAAACATCTGGAACTGTTTATTCACATATTCAAGGCCGTTATCAGAACGTAATGCTTTTATCTTTAAATCAGTTTGATTTTCCACAAAGCTCTTAAAAGTTTTAAATACAGACAATACTTCAGCTTTGCTTTTAATGAAATAGCCAAAAGTCATTCTAGAATAGTCATCAATAAATGTCAAGAGATATCTACAACCACTGAATGAGGAAACTGGCATCGGTCCCATTAAATCACTATGGATTAGACCTAGTTTCTCAGTAGCTCTTGTATAAGATCTTTTTGGGAAAGGTAATCTACTTTGTTTCCCTTCAAGACATGCTACGCAGGGAGTATGCTTATCATCAGTGTAATCTATTCCACTAGCCATACCTCGTTTTAGCAAATCCATACTCCGTCTATTCAGGTGCGCCAGTCTCCGGTGCCATAAGTCCTGGGATGGCTTCATTCCACACAGGTTAGCAGCAGCATCATCACCACTTGACAAGATTTCAGGTATAGGCTCACCCAAATCCAAAGAGTGACAGGCCGCAGCTTGTTCGTTTCCATGTGACACTGTTGACACTTGACGCTCCATATCCAGTTCATAGACGCCGTTCACCTTCGTAGCACTGGCAATTACTTCTTTGCCACAGTAAATTATGCACTTTTGCTTCTTAAAATGCACTTCCAGTCCTTTATCTACCATCTTGCCAACGGAAATAAGATTGGTTGACAATCCGGGCACGTATATAACGTCACTCAATTTCGTAGTTTCATTGTGCCCTTTTAACAACAATTCCACCGTTCCATATCCTTCACTATGCAACTTTTCCTTATTAGCAACGGTAACTGAACGCGGCGAGTCTTCAACATAATCTTTAATTAGTGTTTTGGAATTTGTCATATGTGACGTTGACCCACTGTCAATGTAAAAAGAGTTTGACTTTATGTCAACAGCCAAAGCGGTTATTAAAGATCCATTCCACGCTTTATCAGTCTTCTCACTCTTATTAGCTTTATTCAGACAGTTCTTTGCATAATGATTCGGTTTCTTGCATATGAAACATTTAACTTTTGTAGAATGTTTATTGACACTTTTCGAACTTGTACCCCGGTTCGTAAACATAGAACTTTCTTCAGATTTATCGTCCCTTCGTAAATTTTCTTGAAGTAATTTACTTTTTACTGTTTCACTAGACAATTTAATGTTTGAGTTTTCCAACGCCATTATAAGTGGATCATAGTCTGGTGGTAGCCCACTCAACATAATAACTGACAGGAAATCATCATCTAATGGAGCATTTATGTCTCGTAGTTGTTGATCTACATCGGCGATCTTCAAGAGATACGCCTCCATATCTTTAAATTGCTCTAGTTTTAATCCAAATAACGTACGTAGCAGTCCTAGCCTTCTGCATAAGCCTTTATCTTCATAGGCCTTTTTGAGGTTGTTCCAAGCTTCGTAACCAGTCTTTGCGTTACGTACATGCGAAAAAGATGATGGGAGCACCATTAGGCATATTTTTGCAAGCGTTTTCTGTTGTTTACGATTGTCACTGACCTTGGGAACGCCGGTTGACGATTCCTCTATGCAATCCCATAAATCTTCGTGTATCAAGTACATACGCATCAAAAACTTCCAGTTTCCGTAGTGTGATATTCCACCGAGCTTTTGAAAATTGACCGCGATCCCGGAACTAGTCGCTGAAGACCTCGCTGCCGGCAATTCATCATCCGACATTTCGAATAAATTTTACACTTTTGCCGAAAAATTTTTACGTACTTATTATTTTCGTAATCTGGGCCCTAACCTGATAGGTTTTATGTGGAAACTAGCTGGATTAACTACAGTAATAATTAGTAAAATACCATATTTGTCTTAGACAATCAAAGGACACATGTATTCATTTGTTCAAGTAAATAGACAAAATAGAAAAGCATAGACAATATAAACATAAGCAGAATAAGAGAATGGCCAGTAAGTGGCGCTCAGGTTATATTATTAAAACCTGTTTAGTTTATGTTCCAACAAATAGGAATAGACTTGACGAAATAACCTGTCCCAAAAAAAATATTCAAATAAATAATTTTAATAAATTGTTGTTATGATAAAAAGTACTGGAAATGTTAAAAAGTATTCAAAAAGTGTAAAAAAAAGAGAAAAAAAAATTTTTTTTGGTGGTATTTGACATTAGATGTCATAATCATTTTTGTTTATTTTGATATCTAGAATGCATACTTAAAATATTTTGGAATTCTCGCGCCCGGGCGCGCCCTGTATACTTATTATGTAAACATAAAATTCCTAATTATCTTCTAAATCTAAAATATTCTTATAATCATCGTCAAAAGATTTTAACTATGCATTCTAGACATCAAAACAAACAAAAAATATTATGAGACCTAATGTGAAATACCACCAAAAAAATTTTTTTTTTTTTCTCTTTTTTTACACTTTTTGAATACTTTTTTACATTTCCAGTACTTTTTATCATAACAACAATCTGTTAAAATTATTTATTTGAATTTTTTTTTAGGTGCAGGTTATTTCGTCAAGTCTATTCCCATTTTTTGATTGCCAGGCAAAAGGTGTGGTAATATTAAAACACATTGTGGTAGCATTGAGATCAAAAAGAAGTTTTATGACGAGTTACGGCGAAAAACTTATTTCGAAAAAAATGTTGATTATCTCTGAAACCAAGCCGAATCCAGGAAATTTTACATAACATTAAAGACTCTAAATATAGTCAGGAATTGAACATTAAAATCTTTTGGAATGCTCGCGAGCATCCTGTATGTGCTATACCTACTTAAACAAACGTGTTTATTTCTTTATTGTCCATCTTCTTGCTTTTTTATCTCATGACACGGTGATCCCAGAGGAAACATGCGTATATCTTTTTTGTAGAGAATTTTATGTAGATTACTTATGTACTAGAACATTTTTTGCTATAAGCCACGGTTTACGAGTTATTTACGAAAAATTAAAAATAAGGACCTTTACACCCCTCTCCCTCCGTTAGCTCCACCCCTAACCACCAGTACTTTTAGTATGTGGTTTAAAACACCATTCCCTACAACAATGCCAAAATTCGCTTATACACGAGTTATTTCCCCCGAGAGGCAGCTTTTGGTCTTCGTTAGGTGGGCTAATAGTTTTTATCGCTTTCCTAACACAATTGAGGCGATTTTCAATTTGTTTCCTTAGGTATCATTTTTTTGCAATCGACCAAAAAGTTTTCCCTCCACATTATATTTTTTTTCTATTTTATGAACCTTTTGAACACAAGTTTCATAAATAAATAAACACGGTCAAAATTCTCACCGTCCATTATAAGTGCCTTATAAACACTGTTTTCGTACTCGTAAAATACCCCAATTTCTGGCCGTGTGGTGACGGTAGTAAGAATACATTTGTCACCACCCCAACTCCTCCTGCGGGTGTCGTAAAAGTCAACTAAGGGATTGAAGTGTCACTGACCATTATTTGACAAAAGATTGATGATGGGCAGCAGCGTCATCATAGTAGACACATTACTGTGATCGCCAGCGTGGCGATTATGGGCATTTACCTCCTAATGCGTCTGCGTCTATACGCATAGTTAATAGGAGAGGCTTACGTCCAGCAGTGGACTATCATAGGCTGATGATGATGATGATGATGAAAATACCCCAAAAAACAGCCTCGTAATACATATTCGCCAGTACATACATTTTATTTTTTATTTAATTTTATTTATTTATAAAGTTTACAATCAACACTTACAGTAACATACCAAGCATGCTGATCAACTAAGTGTACATGACAGCCTTCGTAGTCTAGTTGGTAGTGACCCTGCCTACGAAGCTGGAGGTTCCGGGTTCAAGTCCCGGCGACGGCATTATTTGTGTATTTATTTATCACAAAGTTTACACATTTGTGTAAGATGTCCCAAGATATATATTTTTTTTAATACCATGTCGGTGGCAAACAAGCATACGGCCCGCCTGATGGAAAGCAGTCACCGTAGCCTATGGGCGCTTGCAACCCCAGGGGTGTCACATGCGTTTTGCCGACCCAATAAGAACCTGTACACTCCTCTTTTGAAGAACCCCATACTGTAGTCCAACGGGAAAACCTCGGCAGGGAGCTCATTCCACAGACGGACCGTCCGCGGGAGGAAGTTCCTCTGAAACCGCACGGTGCGCGACCATTTAGGTTGCAAGGTGTGAGGATGAGCGCCCAGTCGGTGGCGAGCGGTGCGATGACGAAAAGTGGACGTTGGCATCATATCGAACAGTTCTTCAAAGCACAACCCATTGTACAGACGATTATTTATTTATTTATACGCGTAATAACTAACAAATGTACATACCTAGTTGTACAATTTTTTTCGCAGTCGACGCTTATAACTTGACCCACAACACTATCATGTTTATGTGGCGGGACCCTATAACATTTATATATTTAGGTTACGAGTGATAGAGGTCACGAACTCTTGTGCGTCTTGTACATACTTATAGTTAAGAGCATGTTTACGATGTTAACAGGAAGATTTTGTGGGAGTGAACAGGCTCATTTCGTACAAAATGTATGTATGAAACGTTCCTTTATTGTTACCAAAAATGTATATTTGTTTTTTTTTTTATACCACGTCGGTGGCAAACAAGCATACGGCCCGCCTGATGGAAAGCAGTCACCGTAGCCTATGGGCGCCTGCAAACCCAGGGGTGTCACATGCGCGTTGCCGACCCAATAAGAACTTGTACACTCCTCTTTTGAAGAACCCCATACTGTAGTCCAACGGGAAAACCTCGCAGGGAGCTCATTCCACAGACGGACCGTCCGCGGAGGAAGTTCCTCTGAAACCGCACGGTGCGCGACCATTTAGGTTGCAAGGTGTGAGGATGAGCGCCCAGTCGGTGGCGAGCCGTGCTTATCG